>JAJONR010009415.1:0-18989 GCA_029582245.1 Solanum etuberosum
TCATGGCTTACAATCATTCATTCATACTCATTTACATTAGGTGTGATCAATAGTGCAACATTCGCATACATACATGCATTACAATGAAGCAAATACTAACATACATCACACAAACATGAAATCAAACCATCACCTACCTCGAAACCAAGCTTGAATCCCCCTAAGACACTTGAATCTTCCCTTTCTGGATTCTTTCCGCTTGTTCTAGGTGTACAAACAATTAATATACGCAAGGATCAATAAATTAAGGTCTAATTATCCGGATTATAACAAACCCAATAACCTAAGACCAACCCCATGATCCCAATACCCAACTTAGGGCTTTTTCTACCACTAACTTCAGATCAAAACCTTCCCCCAATAATAATTACCCAAGAATCTAAGTTCTACGGATCAAAAAACGGATTAGGGGAGTAATATCCTTACCTTTAGCACCAAAAGTCGTGGAAAATTGCCAAGAAATCACCTGAGAGCGTCTCTTAACTCTTAAGAATGAAGTTTGCAGAATAATGATATTTTTGGGGTTTATTTCCGACTTAAGTCGTGACTGTCCCGCTCTGGCAGCCCCCATCCCGCTACAACGGCCCCGCCCTGGCGGCTTGCACGGAAACAAAGAGTTAAAATTTGAGTTCCAAACTCCCTTTTCAGAACACACCTTCAACCTATGACATTCAAAAATTACTTGTTCACGCTAAGATCAGTTTCGGGAGTTCTACTCGCCTGAATTTGATTTCGTAAAGTCGTACGGGTTCCTTAACGTCTTAGCTATCTAATCATGTGATCAAATTCATAATTATATCTCTCATTGATTACCATATTTCCCTAGAGCTCACTGACTCAGATTTCGTCTAAATCTGGACTAGGATAGGAATTTCTAAGTTACTACTCAAAAGTTTTCTGGCCCCAATTCTTTCTCCATTGGATTTTTCCTAACGACAGAATCAGGCCGTTACAATAGATATCAATTGACCCATCACTCGTCCCCGAGTGATCAACTAGGAAAGCTTGGCTAAAGTAAGGGTAGAGTAGTACCTGAATCGTTGAATAGCTGGGGATACTTATCTCACATGTCCTTCTCGGTTTCCCAAGTCGCTTCCTCAATCGGACGATACTTCCATTGGATTTTGACATATGCAATATCTTTTGACCTTAACTTGCGAACTTCCCTATCTAGAATGGCTATAGGCTCCTCCTCATAAACTCCAAATATCTGACCTTCCGGTCTGCATAATATTTATGCCTGTTTTGAGCTGCTAGAATATCTCCCGAATAAATTTCACATTTCCTAATGATTCTCATCAAAAGGTCCCACCTCAAATGCATCAAACCAACCACTGGGAGACCTACATCCCCTCGCAAACAGTGCATCAATGAAGTCATCTCAATACTCGAGTGATAAATATTGTTGTACGCAAACTTAACTAACAACAAAAGCTATTCTCAATAACCACCAAAGTTGATCGTACACACGTCTGCCACATGTTATCAAGGACCTTGACACAATCATCAGGACTAATCCTTTCTCACATAAGCATGATAAAATTCTAAATCAATACTCACTACAATTAGAGATAGACCTGAACCAACAAACACACACTCATAATACTCAAACAATCATAGTTATTATCAACGTCTCCTTCTCACAACATAAATTTCCATGAGCTTAAGTTATAAAAATTTGATCTTTAGACATTAGATACTCATTGAGGGATATGTCCAAGCATACAAACCCTCCAACAACACTATCGAAATGCTAGATTTAGTAATTGTAGATTACCTCTTAAAAACAGTAGAATTGGACCCAATGATCCCCACACTCAACCACACATAATCGATACATGACCTTGATGACTAGATGAATATTAAGATTGTCGGACAACCATAAATACGCATGGTAACTCATCTATAAATTCTCATAAGCAAGGTGGTACATGTAGAACCACTGGAATACTTCAACAACTCCAAGACAACACCAAATATGTCATCTGAATTTAACCAAGTCTTCCCAATCATCCCACTCAACCAAGAGAACGATACACATGATCCACCCAGAAAAGTGAAAACACACGTGAGCATAGCTAGTGAATCATACTCACAACCATCATAAACACTCCAACCATTTACCAGACTCTAAACCAACACTTTTAAATGAAAACCTTTCTTAGGTACTTAAACAATCAAAAGTAATCAACTTTACGACTCAATCCAGGTGTAAGTCCTTTCAAATGTTCAATACCTGATACAATTGATCATTTCACACCTTACAAATTCATACCTTGACAAAATATATCATCACAAATGCAGACTTACAATGAAAAATCTGAATTGTAAATTCAATTATATAACAAAATCCCTTTATCTATCAACATTAGCTTATATTTGAAGATTTTTATGAATTCATGGATCTTCGCTTATCATTGATCGCCTCTCCATCGATCTTACAATATCTTTCGCTAAAAATTCAATCGTACTCATTACTAAACTCAAAAATAAAAGTAAAGCACTTATCATCACACTCAAGCTAATGTTTGTACACTCCTTTCTCAAGTCTTTTTCAATAGTTTTTAACCAATCTACTCGACTTGTGACACTATTACCATAGTCACAGCAAGCGAATGATATCACGCGTCTCTGAACCCAATTATCTACCCCTCTGAAGATATCTCTTTAGCCTTTGCAATCAAATAAAATATTCTTGCTCTCGCCTCTTTCTAAAAGTTGTACTACATCCCACTTCTTCTTCTTCTTTTCCTAGCTCTTTTAAATTCCATTCGAGTGGTGTCCTACCATCTCTTAAAACTCTCCATACAACCAAGTTACTCAACAAATATTAGAAAATCACAACCTTAGATACTCGCAAGTCGTAATTACTATACAAAATTTGCTTAACCAACAATCTTATTATATAGTTGCATCCCATCACAATCCATCACGAACTCTTATTACCCTTATGCTCAGTTAGCCCTGCTATCACTACAAAGTCAACATTTTCATCGACATGAGACCTCAAACTCAGGTATACCCATCGAATTCAAAGGACTAACCCAATTTTATACGCACTTTCTTACTAAAATCTTCAATTGCCTTTACCCAAGTATATTAAATGGGACTTTCTTTATCCATAAGCTTGTCATTCCGGTATCAATCCACTTCCTTATGGCTTAAGATAAAATTACCAATCCTCATACTACCATCCTTCTTCTTAACAAACAAGACAAGAGCACCCCACGATGAAGCACTAGGACGGATGAAACCTTATCAAGAAGTTCTTAGATTTGAGCTTTAAGCTCTCTCAATTCCGCCAGAGCCATGCGATAAGGAAGAATTGAGATGGAGCGAGTGCCAGTTTCAAAGTCAATGCAGAAATCTATATCTCTATCCGGAGGCATACCAGGCAAATCGGTAGGAAACACCTTTCTAAATTCTGACACCACAGGAATAGACTCAATAGAGGGAGATTCGACCTCAACATCCCGAATATGAGCCAATTACGCCAAACACCCCTGCCCCACCAATTTCCTACCCCGTACAAAAGATATGACCTTAGCTGACTTAGGCTTGTACCCCCTTCCCATTATAACCTTTCCCTACCCAGAATCTCTAGAGTTACCGACTTAGCATTACCATTAAGCACATCATAATAGGGGGACAACCAAGTCATGCCTAAGATTATATCAAGTCAGTCATATCCAGCATAACCAAATCAGCCCAAGTCTGAAAATCCATAAACACAACAGGACAAACACGATATACCTGGGTGACTATGACTGACTCTCCAACTAGGGTAGAAACATGGATGGGAGCCTCAAGCACATCACAAACCGCATCAAATCCCAAGGCAAACTGAACTGAAATATATGAATCAATAGAACCCGGATCAAACAAAACAACAGCCATCCGGTCACAAACAATAATAGTACATGTGATCACTGCATCCGACGCCTCAGTCTCAGTCTTGCCCGGAAAGGCATGAAACTGAGCCCTGTCATCTTGACGGGCGACCTCCTTGCCTGCTGCACCGCTCCTCTACCTGCATTACCATTTCCCCGGCCTCCATGACCTCGCTGATTTCCTCCTCGCCCACCTTGTGGACGTCGCTGCCCGCGGTTACCACTGCTCTATCCTTCTGCGGCACGGGGTCAGACATGCGCGGATGGGGAAAATCTCTCCTCATATGCCCAGGTTCTCCACAATTTTAACACACTTAATAACTTAACCAAGTAAGCATCGCTGCTATTGGAGCAGTAGTATCCTGACCCTCTTTGATATACAATCAATCCATGAAATCGTAGTATAGCTTCTAACCTCAATTGGCATAACTTAATTTCATCATTAACTAAACAACCCATACACGTTATGACAACAATACTAAATGCATTTCTCAAAGTAATGGTGTTCATTATCTAGCCGTCCCTTACCAAAACTTCTTGAATGTTGTCACCTATAAGCTAGAATCTGCAAATCTGACCTTAATCCCTTCACAAACAACGATAGTAGCTAGCGAGCCCCACAAAACTCTTAATTTCAATCACAGAACTAGGTCGGACCCAATTCCTGACTGCTTCAATCTTTTGGGGATCTACCATTACCCCTTCCCTTGAAACTATATACCCCAAAAAGGCAACCGAAGTCAACCAAAACTCACACTTAGAAAATTCAGCGTATAATTTTTGTCTCCCAAGGACACTCAAAACTATACGAAAAATGGTCAGCATGTTCTTCTTCCCTCTTAGAACAAACTAAAATTCCATCAATAAACATCATAACAAACGAATCAAGAAATGGTTTGAACACACTATTCATCAAACTCATGAAAGCTGCAGGCGCGTTTGTCAACCTAAACGACATCACTAGAAACTCGTAGTGTCCATAGCGGGTTCTGAATGCCATTTTTGGTATATCCTCAGGCCTAATCTTTAACTGATGATAGCCAGACCTTAGATCAATCTTAGAGAAAATGGATGCACCCTGCAACTAGTCAAAAAGATCATCTATCCGAGGCAGTGGATACTTATTCCGAATGGTGTCCCTATTCAATTAGCGATAGTCTATGCACATTCTCACTTGCAGTGATGGTGTTACCACTTCTATTGCTCTAGTTCTGACCATAGAGTGAAGGAGGAAAGATACCAATTTATATCACCCAGATACCAATTAGATTCAAGTCATAGCACGAAAGGAGTAGAAAGAAATGAGTTTTTCCTAAAGTCCTGTAGCCTCTCGAAGAAAAGTACAGACGTCTCTGTACCGTTCCACAAGACTCTACTAGACTCGTTTTGGTACAATGAGATCAACGAACCTAGGGCTCTGATACCAACTTTGTCATGATCCAGACCATCGTGATTGTCATCCACACTAACCCTCCGGTGGGAGAACTATTACTAGAACCCGACTAAACAACTTAACGAAAAAACTAGGCATTTAAAGATACGGAAGCAGTCTTAAATGTCTAAGGAAATATGGAGTTCCCATAAACTCTGAAAGTTTAACAAAACAACTACTAAAACATTTGCGGAAAACACCCCTAGAAACTGAAAGTCATTGTACCAAAACTCTGATTAACTAACAAGTCAAAGAAAAGGGGGCGCAACCCCGAAAACTAAACAAAACACCGTAAACAAATAGTCTGAGTTCGAAAAGAGTGGACTTAAACAAGAGAGATCCATGGCAGCCTGAAAGAACTGGCTCACCCTTTCATCCGGTCACGCTCATTAGTCACCTAGTTGAGGTCTGTCAGTAGCCGCTTGAAGATGCCCTGTACTTAACAAGGAAAGAGCAAGTGCAGTATCAGTACATAACCACAGTGTACTGGTAGGATCACGCGACTGTTCCAGTAAGTGAAACATATATATAAACAGTCACAACATAGTAAAACGCATATACCAAACATATACAATATCAATTATCATTTCGGAAGCAATGTACAACTCCACATTCTCTATACAAGTATATATGACAAGTCAATGGTCTTCTCATGTAACCCAATTTAATGGTCCTCTCATGGAACCCATACCCAAACTGTTAGTGTGACGGATCGTGACACCCGATCCAAGTTAGTGTGTCGAAATGTGACACCTGATCCAATATGTATGTCAGTACGTGACATCCGATCCTAGTTAGTGTGTTGGAACGTGATACCCGATCCAATATGTATGTCGGTACGTGACATTCAATCCCAGTTAGTGTGTCGGAACGTGACACCCGATCCATTCAACATGCCACAATCACAATCACAATGTACATTCTCATAATCATACCATCAAGTGTTGATTCATGGCTTACAATCATTCATTCATACTCATTTACATTAGGTGTGATCAATAGTGTAACATTCGCATATATACATGTATTACAATGAAGCAAATACTAACATACATCACACAAACAAGAAATCAAACCATCACCTACCTCGAAACCAAGCTTGAATCCCCCTAAGGCACTTGAATCTTCCCTTTCCGGATTCTTTCCGCTTGTTCTTGGTCTACAAACAATTAATATACGCAAGGATCAATAAATTAAGATCTAATTATCCGGATTATAACAAACCCAATAATCCAAGACCAACCCCATGATCCCAATACCCAAATTAGGTTTTTTTTCACCATTAACTTCAAGTCAAAACCTCCCCCTAATAATAATTACCCAAGAATCTAAGTTCTAGTGATCGAAAAACGGATTAGGGGAGTAAAATCCTTACCTTTAGCACCAAAAGTCGTGGAAAACTGTCAGGAAATAACCTGGGGTCGTCTCCTAACTCTTAAGAACGAAGTTTGCAGAATAATGACAATTTTGAGGTTTATTTTCCGACTTAAGTCGCGATTGTCCCACTGTGGCGGTCTCTTTCCCGCTACAGCGGCCTCGCCCTGGCGGGATAATTTCCACCCTGGCGGCTTGCACAGAAACAGAGAGTCGAAATTTGAGTTCCAAACTCCCATTTCACAACACACCTTCAACCTATGACATTCAAAAACTACTCGTTCACGCTAAGATCAGTTTCGGAAGTTCTACTCGCCCGAATTCGATTCCGTAAAGTCGTACGGGTTCCTTAACGTCTTAGCTATCTACTCATGTGATCAAATTCATAATTAGATCTCTCATTCATTACCATATTTTCCTAGACCTCACTGACTCAGATTTCGTCCAAATCTGGACTAGGCTAGGAATTTCTAAGTTACTACTCAAAAGTTTTCTGGCCCGAATTCTTTCCCCATTGGCTTTTCCCTAACGACAGAATCAGGTCGTTACAACTTAAGTCATCCACAACCACTTAAAGTTATCCGCGTATTTCACTTGGACACCTCAATTTAACCTTATACCTACTGAACACTTGCACCAACTCGAATTTGAACCATTTGAACACTTTTTTTTACAATTAACTAAGAGTATAAGAGGTGTGTAATTCACTAGCGCTGATGTGGCAAATTGACGAATGACTAACGTACATGACATTTTGAGCCAAAATATTTATTAAAAAATTATAAAGCAAAGAAAGAAAGGGAAAAATAGCCTTTGTCCACCTTACCCTGGACCTTTAGCCTCCTTTGAGCCACCGTCGTGTCTCTTCGTTCAACTTTTCCTTTTCTAGATTTGATTTTTTGTTTTTAAAATGAAATAACAAACTTCATATCCTTCTTCTATTTCTTCATTTTTATCCTTTTTTTTTTTTAATCTTCTTAGTTTCTAAAGAAAGTTGAAAGAAATTCCACCATTAATGGTGAAATTGATTCCACCATTAATGGTGAAATTGAGTTGTTTCAGTGAAGAAAATTTTCAACTCTAAAAAAGGACTTCTGAAATTGTTTGTTTGAAATCAACTTCTTCAATTTCTTCATTTTCATCCCTTTTCTCGTCTTTGTTGCTAAAGAAATGAAACCGTTAATGACGTAATTAAGTTGTTTTAAAAGAAATATTTATTTTTGAAAAAGAAATTTCAAAATTATGTTGTTTGTAGCTGAACCCACCTCCATTTGCATCTTTTTATCTTGTTTATGTGCTTGGTGCTGAAGGAAACTCAATTTTAGATTGAATTTTTTTAATTCTTGAAAATGGTAGTGGTGCTTTCCAGATGAATATGATAGTGGTGAGGGAGAAAGCGAGGTGACTGACGATAAGAGAGAAAAGAGAAGGGTGGATGGTGGCGGTAGTAACGGTGGAAATGGTGGTGGAAGTAATTATATTTAATTAAGGAAGAAAGAAGAAGAAAGAGATTTTTAAAAATAGCAAAAAATGGTGTCTCACACGCTGAATGTCAGTGTAATGCACTTTTCATGCCACATCAGCGAAAAGTGTTTAATAGGTACTAGTTTTGAATAGTATAAGTGTTCAATAGGTACAGACTCTAGTAGAGGTGTTCAAGTGAAATATGCGGACAACTTTAAGTGTTCGTCGATGACTTAAGTCTTAAAAGAATATGAACATGTAAGTTCACTTTAAATTTGAGTCTCTCATATCCTAATTAAGAATAAGGATTAAAAAAGGAATAAAATGAGGGAATGAACGAGACAATTGGATAATTGATAGATAGACAATCACACAGTCCGAGTATTGATTTTAGTTGAATCCCCAGTTATAAGTTGAGTTATGATAAATTGGAGATTCATTTAAAATAGACTAATAGAAAGATATCATGAAATTAATAATTTTTTAGATATTATTTTCAAGCGTATCAGGTAAAACTATGAATCTTATGTGATATTTATTATCTATTTGAGAAGGATTTAAATTTGGACAAATCAGATTAGGAAACATAATAGATAAATATTTAATGATTTTACTTTAGGGGAGTTGTTAAATATAAGGGCAAATATGAGCTAAAAGGGTTAATGTCGAGGGTATTTTTGAGCCAAAAGGTTGACGTCAGGGGTATTTGGAGGCCGAAAGGTGGATGAAGGATAGTTTTTTACCAATTCAAATAGTTGGAAGACATTTTAGGCCATCCTCCGATTAATAAATTATCTTCATTATGAGATACTTCATTATTGTGATTTTTTTTTGGCAACAATGCTTAGTTTTATGCATTTCCTTTTTATTAGAAATTACGGTTTCATTTATTTTTCATTTGATTTTATATCAAAGAATAACTCATTGAAACGTTTCTTCTCATGAAATCTGTAAGAATTGGTGTCGATGTGAGACTTCTATTTTTAATAATGGAGAATGAAACTCGAGTGTCAGATATGAAAATCAGAATTTTGATCACCTTCATTATTAGATTGCCAAAAAATTGTTGATCTAATTACATTATGATTATGCAGAAGGTGAAGATGATGTAGAGTTAAGCTCCAGCTTCGTTCATTTGGTAAAGGAGAAGAAGAACAAATCATATCTCTTTGTAGGTTCACACTGTCCTAATTTTATTTCTTTTTAGCAAATAAGGGTCTCA
Organism: Solanum etuberosum; assembly: GCA_029582245.1. NCBI lineage: Eukaryota > Viridiplantae > Streptophyta > Magnoliopsida > Solanales > Solanaceae > Solanum > Solanum etuberosum. The sequence continues at coordinate 9,383 of JAJONR010009415.1, forward strand.
AAGAATTTAATTTTTTTTTGGAGAGTTCTTTCTAATGGGTAATGAAATTATGGAGGAAAACTTATGCTGATAGTAGTGTGAACTGTATATATTTTAATGTGAAATCGGTTAATTTTTTGACAAATTTTAACAAAGAATAAGTTGTTAAGTTTTAAATATTTGGGGATGTTTTTTGGTAGGAAAAATAATTTAAGGACGAAGCTTAAATTGGAGGTATAGTTCAACGGTCCGTTTGATCACAAATATATTTGGGAAAAACTTGGAAAAAAATTGGGAACTAGCTAGTGTTTGGCCATATAATTTGTCATTATCCCAAGTTTTCAAGTTTTAGAAAAAACTAGAATTTGGACCAAATTCTAATAGTTGGGAATTTTTTAAAATTCAAAAATTACCCCAAATTTTATATTTTATAAAAACACCCATTATTTATAGTTTTAAACTAAGTTTTCCCTAGTTTGTTGTATAAAATTTATACCGTTATATACATTTTATACAATTTTTATCCGAGCTTGCTCTCGAAAGTCACTTTCAATTACAAATAGTAATAATAGTTTTTCGTATATAAATCAATGGTATTTCCTTTTTGTTTTCTTCCTTTTTTTCAAATTTATATTAATTATGTTCGTTGTCATGACTTTTCACGGAACATTTTAATTATAAAATGATAATACAAATTTATGAATAATTTTAAAAATTTATGAATATAAATCATATTTTTTTTAAAAATGAAATATTAATTCCAAAATATATGGCCAAACGCAGTAAAACTTTACCCAAAAATATTTCAAAATATGTGATTCTTCATTCTGCCATTACTTAATAGTTAATAGTTGATACAGTGCTTTTTACGCCATTAATATTTTACTTCGCCTTCATCAGATTTGTTCTGCTCTGGTTATCTCCTCCCAGGTATGTATGTATCTCCTTCATCTTTTAGGTTTACTGTCTCTCGGTGCTTTTCGTTTGATCTCGACATGTGTTTCTTGTTTAATCTCGCTCGAATTTATTTCATTTCTGTGCAATTTGGCGTATTCGGATGTATATCTGTTCGTTATGTGTTTGTTTGAACTGAATTTTGGGGCTTTTTGGTTCGGAGATTTGTAATTTTGAGGCCCTTATTTTTTTGGGCCAAAGCCGCTGGGGTTGAGCCGCCCTTGGTAGTGCTGGATTTGAGATTCTTGGAACTCTATTTTGTCAATGTTGCATGTTTCCATGCTTTTGAATTTTTATTACTTCTCTCCATTAGACAGTTGTTCCCCTTCGGCTTAACAAACCATTCCCTTTTATATGCAAAGATTCTTTCCATTAGTCAGTTGTTCGCCTTCGGCTTAACGGATCATTCCCTTTTATATGCAAATAAATGGTAATTTGTGGTCTTTATAGTGTTGTCAAAGGCATGCTTAAGCCTTGAAGCGAGGGTCAAAACGTGTTGATCGCTTCGCCTAGCTTAATGTGTGTTTCAGTCTAGTCATCAGGGTTCTAAGGCATACTTTTCCTTGCCAATGAGCCTCTTCAGATACTAAACAATTGATATATCACTTCGTCGTAATTTTTTTCAATTTCTTTGTTCATATATTTGTCATTCATGCTTATAATTATTAGTCTTGGACTAAACATATAGATATTTGTATGTTTTCTCCCATTGTACCTCTTTTTATTAAACCCCACGATTTATTTGCGCTTAAAAGCCCTATCGGACCTTAGAGCTTTTTCGCGGTTTTCGCTTTTGATAACATTGGTTCTTTAAAGTCTGATTTGCTTCCATTTTTGTTTCTAATGAAGTTGTATGGTGTATTTGGAAACCAAAAGTTGCCAGGGAACCCACCTGGCACTCAAGTAACTATATTCAATTCATTTGGTCATTGTTGTATGAAACCATTTTAAGAGCTGGAGAAGAATTTTGTGGAAAAATATTAGAGTATCTTATGTTTATGTAGAGGCAGCTGCATTTTTACTGCAGCGGTTGTAAGCACACGCAGTCCATATATATATATATTGCAAAAAATATGCCTGTCAAAAAAAAAATGCACTGCATAAAATTTTTATAATTATATACCTATACAAAATCCACGCCAATTTTCACAAAGGAGTAGTGGTTGGACTAATATGCTGCACCTGGTAATTCAACTTCTAGGATTGACCTAAGTTTATATACGAGTTCTGGACACTTTTCTTGTCCATCTTCCTTAGATATCGAAGTTGACGAAAGGCCTATATCCCAGAAAAATTAGCCTTCTACAATTAGTGTGATTCTTCATTCAACTGGATGAAATGAAGATACTAATGCCTCAAACTACATAAACTTCATTTTAGTTGCATTGTCTTGTCCTTTGTCACTGTAGAAAGGTGTGAGATATTCCTACTAGTTATATAGCTAACTTTTGTCATGTGCCACTGTGCTAGTGTTTGTGTTTGATCCTTTTTACCTCACTAATGAGCTAAGATTTCATCATCTGAGTATTTTTTATGTTACCTTGGTGTTGGACTCTCTTCTTTCCTGTTCTATAAAACTTGTATTACACTCAGTAGCGTAATTGCCATATTGTATGCAATTCATTTCCTTGCACTTCTATATGAGCCAAGATTATGACTAAGATTTCATCAGCTGAGTATTTTTGATGTTACCTTATCATTGGACTCACTTCTCTTCTGTTCTCCAAAACTTGTATTACTCTCAGTAGCATAATTGCCAATTTGTATGTAATTCATTTCCTTGCACTTTTATGTGAGCCTCCAAAGATGCATAGATTATGACCTATCTACTTAGTTACTAAGCAGATCCTGTCCTACGATTCATGTTTACACCCTAGAATTCTTGTGTGATTTGGCAATTTTATCAGGAAAATGTGCAGTCACTTTTAGACAACAACAACAATTGTGTCTTAATTTGAAACAAGTTAGGTTCAATTATATGAATCTTCACTATGCAATAGGGTAGATGATAGTGGGGACTAACAACAACAACAACAACATACCCAGTGTAATCCCACAAGTGGGGTTTGGGGAGGGTAGAGTGTACGCAAACCTTATCTCTACCTCATGGAGGTAGAGAGACTGTTTCCGAAAGACCCTCGGATCAAGTGCAACTAAAAATGGGCTCTAAATACACAATAATATCCCGATTAGACAACTAGGTTGACCTGAGTTTATATACGAGTTATGGACACTTTTCTTCTCCATCTTCCTTAGATATCAAAGTTGACGAAAGGCCTATATCCCAGAAAAATTAGCCTTCAACAATTAGTGTGACTTCTTCATTCAACTGGATGAAATGAAAATATTAATGCCTCAAATTACATAAACTTCATTTTAGTTGCATTTTCTTGTCCTTTGTCACAATAGAAAGATGTGAGGTATTCCTACTAGTCATATAGCTGACTTTTGTCATGTGCCACTGTGTTAGTGTTTGTGTTTGATCCTTTTTACCTCACTAATGAGCTAAGATTTCATCATCTGAGTATTTTTTATGTTACCTTAGTGTTGGACTCACTTCTTTTCTGTTCTACAAAACTTGTATTACACTCAGTAGCGTAATTGCCATACTGTATGTGATTCATTTCCTTGCACTTCTATATGAGCCTCCAAGATTATGACTAAGATTTCATCAGCTGAGTATTTTTGATATTACCTTATCATTGGACTCACTTTTCTTCTGTTCTTCACAACTTGTATTGCTCTCAGTAGCATAATTGCCAATCTGTATGTGATTCATTACCTTGCACTTTTATGTGAGCCTCCAAAGATGCATAGATTATGACCTATCTACTTAGTTACGAAGAAGATCCTGTCCTACGATTTGTGTTTACGCCCTAGAATTCTTGTGTGATTTGGCAATTTTATCAAGAAAATGTGCAGTCACTTTAAGACAACAACAACAATTGTGTCTCAATTTGAAACAAGTTAGGGTCAATTATATGAATCTTCACTATGCAATAGGGTAGATGATAGTGGGGGCTAACAACGTTAACATACCCAATGTAATCCCACAAGTGGGGTTTGAGGAGGGTAGAGTGTACGCAGACCTTATCTCTACCTCAGGGAGGTAGAGAGACTATTTCCGAAAGACCCTTGGCTCAAGTGCAACTAAAAATGGGCACTAAATACACAATAATATCCTGATTAGACAACTATAGTCTATATGTTGTAGATTTTTAATTAAATTTAGTGAGCAACACCAATTATATTATTGTTCTTCTTAGTTTATTTAAAGAGACTTGTTTAGCAAAAGACTATTAAACCATGGTGTTTATTTGTAGACTGTTTTGCAGGCTATTGTAATTTCACTTTCATGGGGACTGAGGATCCAAACAACCTTCCTGCATCTGATAATCTTGAAAGAGGAATTGAAAATAGTGAAGTTGGTGCAAATGGAGACACTTCCAAAACCACTAATTTCCTTGTCAGTGAAAGCAAGGAACCTTTACAGGAAAGTGATAATGACATGGATTTGGAGAGTGACCCTGGCTCACAAGTTGGTGTTGACTTGACTGGAACACCATCACAAGTTGGTGTTGAGTTGACAGAAACAGTTGAGATAACAGAAGAAGTAACTACGGTCGACTCTGTAATACATGCTGAGAATGGACTTCTAAGTTTGCCAGATGGAAACAATAGTAGTAATCAGACAGAGGATCAAGATCATGTCAGCACTCAGGAGATTGGTGGTGTCAAATGTATGTTGTTTGTTTGATATTTTCTGGTTTACTTTTGCCCAATGCGTATTTTATGTCTTGTAATTCCTTATAATAGGTCTTGACTTGTAAGCAATGGAATCTTTTTGCCTATAGTTCCGTTTTATTTCAGTGTCGAGTTTGCATCTTTTTATTAGTTTCTTTTACTCTTTTTATCTATTGGTTGAGATAAATTTCTACAAATATTGACTTTCTTTGGCAGGCTTATCTGGAGTTAAGAGACCCCGAGCAACTCTTGATGTTGAGCAACCGTCAGTGCATGTCGTTTATGATTCTTTAACAAGGTTTGACGAAAGTTCTCATGTTCTATTACATTCTTCCATTGCCACATTAAGATTATGTTTATTTGGAGTGACAAGGGGAAGTACATGAGGAGGGATAAGTATCATTTCTCATGTTTGGTTCAAACTCAATGAGGATTAGAGGGGAATTTGTGTCCCTAGATATCAACTTTTCCTACCTGTTTAAAATGGAAAAAGAGGAAGTACATCTCATATAGTTCTCTTCTTATTATGAGAAGAGGTTAAATACATCACATAAGGGAGTAAATCAATCATCCTCTTCAGCACTTCTCTTTTCCCTTTGTTGAACCAAATGTAGAAGTCGTGATCCATTTATATTATTAAACATATATTGCTAGTAAAAATGTCATCTTTGTATTTCGTGATCCTGACGGGCAGAGAGAGCAGAAAGATGCTTGAGGGGCTGCTACAACAATGGTCAGAGTGGCATGCCAAACATTGTTCTTCAGCACATGTAAGCCTTTCATCTTCTTCTTCTTATTATTTTTTATAACAGTGGTGTCTGGTCTAGCTAGTACGTACCTCAACTATTCACCGGGTTCGTGCTATTTTCCACTAGTACATGGTACGCACACCTCGATTATTCCCTTTCTCCACTGAGATGTGAACCTTTGAAGAACAACCTGGTCTTTAAGGTTTGCACCACTTCATTGACTTCTAGGCCACACTCTTGGGTGCTCATGTAGGCCTTTCATCTTTGATTGCCAATTGTAGAGCTGAAAGGGAATGATACTTTGAAATGAAAAATTGGTCAAAAAAAATAAGGCAATTCCCTTGCAGTAAGAATTTGTATTAGTTAAATTTTGACCTGATTGCAACTCATGTTCCAATCATTTCGTTGTAAGTGGAAATCATTTTAGTAGTTTTTTGAACTCAAAAAGCTGAGAGTAAGGCACCCTTCCAGCATATGAAAACTTTTTTTGCTGTCCATGAGGATATTCTTGCCACAATTTCTGTATTAGAGAGGCTGCCATTGTAGGATAGTGAGTTTCTTTGTGGCTAAGGGTTCCCCAGATATATGAAAGGAAGTTCTCCATGTTCAATTCCCGACACCTGCTCTATATTAGTCATCACTGCACTAGACACACCTCCAATGTAGATCCAGCTTTTATTTTAGGTTAGCTTGGAGTCCTGAAGCTTGAGAAAACATAGTAAACTTGTCAAAGAGCAATTGAATAGTTCATCACCCTGACAAAAAGTATTAAGTCATCTGCTTAAGAGAGATGAGTTAGTTTTAACTTAGGACACATAGGATGGTATTTTGTATTGCCTGTCCTGAGCTAGAGTACTAAGGTTTCTGTTGAGATATTCCATGGCTATGACAAGCAGATAGGGAGACATAGGATCTCCTTGTCTCAGTCCCTTTGCTGCACTAAAATGCTCAATGGTTCTCCAGTGATGGTGATTGAATAACTGACTGTCCTGACACAGCGCATTAACATTATCCAAGTAATGAATTTTTCCGGAGAACCTAGTCCCACCATAATTTGTTCTGTGTAAACCCATTCCACTGAATCATAGGCTTTTTGAAGATCCACTTTAAGCATACATCTAGGTGAAATATGCTTTCTAGTGTAATGCTTAACCAGTTCATGAGCCATGATTATGTTTATCTGCTATTTTCCTCCCAGGAATGAACCCTGACTGATTCTCACTTACAATATGAGGCATAATGTTTTCATCCTAGCAGTTAACACCTTGGAAATAATCTTGTACAAAACCGTACAACAGACTATTGGCCTGTACTCTTTGATGCTACTAGGTTGTGCAATTAATTTCCTTGTACATACTATTATGAAGGAAGAAACCCTTAAGAGAAGCACACACATTAATCTTAATCACTTGCCAATCTTTCTTGAGGAACAAAGCACTGTACCCATCAATTCCTTGTGCTTTGTCATCCCCTATGGAGCATAGACCATCATATATTTCCTGATCAGTGATATTTGGGATTCAGTCTTACTGGTCCCAATTATTCCTTACTTCAGCCAAGGTAATAACGATCATAGAAGCATATTGTAGAAGTAATATAAAGTCGGACTAATGAGATAATCAAAAGAGCAATGGTTTCTTGGAGTACAACATGTCTGCCACTGCTGGTGGATTACACTTGTTAGATATTAAGTTATGGACAAAGCAGCAGTAGAAAAAATGTGCTGGGACTTGACTCACAAATAAGGAAGGCCCTGGATTAGATGGATTCGTGCAACATGCATCCAAGGGAGGCCACTTGAGCAGATTTCCATACCCTAGCTAGCCAGGTGGATGGTGAGGAAAATTCTGGCAACAAGAAAAGTACAAGAGTAGTGCTGAGTGAAATTCATGAGCTTTCCTCCACTAACAAGAGAAAGATCAATTAAATTCACTCTATGGGTATACTGGCATGGTCATCTTAATAATGTTGATAGGTTATTAAGATGGGGAGCAAATCTTGATCCAAATTTTGTGATGTGTGACACTTAATTGGAAACTAAAGGAGCATTTATTCATTGAGTGCGCATTTCCCAGGGAGCTTTGGAAGAGATTAGTGGAGTGGTTGCAATGGGCATATAATGATACACTTGACAGCCTTCAAATGCAATAGAAGATGATCGCAAAGACTAAAGCCTCATTTGTTTTCATTTAAGATTAAGACATCTGAATTTGAGTCCACATTTGAATGATTAAGACGTTGTCTCTAGATCTGAACATTGGATGATTAATATGTTTGTTTTTCAACATCTGAATGTGCATAATTTATTTATTTGTAAGCATAATAAATATACAATTCAAGCCCCCAAGGCCTAGCTCGAGTGACAAAAGGTGGAGGATTTGTGGCTTAGGTCGCAGGTTCAAGCCCCACACCATGCAAAGCGAAGCCCGGTATTTAAGTGGAGAAGGGTAGAGGGGCGGGCCCATTATCCACCGAGTTTAGAAGGCTGTGATTGGTCCAAAGGGCGGGTCACAGACGGATTTCTCGGTTATCAAAAAAAAATAAAAAAAATATACAATTCAAATAAAGTAACTACATGTTAGAAAAATATAAATTTAATAAAATAAAAACATTTTTGATTAAACAAATGAAACATTTATATTTGCTAGTGATAGTGGAGATGGTTTGTAGTGGTAACAGTTGATATTAGTAGCTAGGAATGGTGTTGGTGATAGTTGTGACCGGCATGATGGTGGTGGTTGGTGTTAGGACTGGCGTGATGGTGGCAGTTGGTGTTGTGACTAGCGTGATAATGGCGGTTGGTAGTGGTGGTTGTGGTTGTGATGATGAAGTTGATTGATGTTGGTAGTTGACAATTTTGATGATGGTGGTTAAAGAATGTGTGGTGGAATTGATGATGTGTTGGTGGTAGTTGGCGGTAGTTGGCGGTGGTGCTAATTGTGATGGTGGAGGTGGCGACGACAATGGCGACAGTGGTGGTGGTGATATAATTATAATTGTAGATGTGGTAGGTGGTAGTGGTTGACAATGGTGGTGGTTGGTGGTGGTGGCGACGTTGGGTATAATTAAAATGATAGAGGTGGTAGGTGTGGTAGGATTGACAGTAATGGTTGACAATGGTGGTGGTTGTGATGACCAAGCTGGTTAGTGATGGTGACTGCTGATTGTTGATCGAGTGGAGGTAAAAATTATCCACACAAAATACCTCTTAATGATACTAAGGCCTCATTTACTTGCATATAATGAAGGTCTTAATCTTTAATCATTCAGATTTCAGTCATTACAACCTATGTACTCTTTCTGAGAAATATACAAAGTTACTAGTTCCAAAAATAATTAAATCTCAAGTGATTTACATTGTTGAATATTCCTAAATCTTATGTTCCTCCTTTGTAGCCTACAACAATTTGAATCCTACCTTAAGTATTCAATATTAAAAAGAAGAAGATAAGATAAATCTGGCAGTATTTTTGTTTTTTCAAAAAAAGTATATACTCCCTCCGTCCCATTTTATGTGAGGTAGTTTGACTCGGCACGGAGTTTAAGAAAGAAAGGAAGACTTTTAAAACTTGTGGTCCAAAATGAATGATAGAAATTTGTGTGGCTGTAAATCATTTCATTAACGGTAAAATAGACAATTTATAGTTAAATTGTTACTTAATATAGAAATGTGTCATTCTTTTTGGGACTGACTAAAAAGGAAAGTAAGTCACATAAATTGGGACGGAGGGAGTAGCTTTTTTCGTACTTATTCCCACCTTGTTGATTAAATAGTACAAACAAGACTATAAATTACAAATTGAAATATTCAAATAAATACTACCTTAGATAAGTTTATGTGCTTTGATCTATAACATAATTATCATCTCTTTCTTTCTTTTTTGGTTCGAAGAGATCATCTCATTAAGTAATAAGACCAATTCCATTAATTTTCTTCTTGTTAAGTTAACATTTGGGAACTAATTAATTATATTAGAATTGTTAGATAAAAAAAATATTCGGAATGGCCACCACATTTTTCAAGAGATCATCTCATTAAGTAATAAGACCAATTCCATTAATTTTCTTCTTGTTAAGTTAACATTTGGGAACTAATTAATTATATTAGAATTGTTAGATAAAAAAAATATTCGGAATGGCCACCACATTTTTCAAGAGATCATCTCATTAAGTAATAAGAC
>JAJONR010009416.1:0-28110 GCA_029582245.1 Solanum etuberosum
TTAAATCCACCTAGAACTGAATCAGCACAGATAAGGAAGGGCCCGTTAAATCCACCTAGAACTGAATCAGCACAGATAAGGAAGGGCCCGTTAAATCCACCTAGAACTGAATCAGCACAGATAAGGAAGGGCCCGTTAAATCCACCTAAACCTGCAACAACGCTGACAAGGAAGCCTCTTTCTCCCTTATCGTCATTGTTATCATCAAATGCGAGCACCATCAATATTCAGAATCAGACCCTAAAGAGCGGGGTGGTCCAGGAAGCACTGTATTTGAACAAAACACCAGTTATGACTCCAACCAAGATTACCTCTGCTAAAGGAAGACTCGAGGAAACAGTGTCTTTGAACAAAACTCCAATTATGACTCCAACAAAGATTGCCTCTGCTGTTGAAGGAAGTATTACCCCAAAAACATTGCCCATTCCAATGCCAGCAACTCCTTCCTCAGTTTCCACTGCCATGCAGACTGCAATGACCCCAGCCAGTCGCCATGTTTCTGCGTGTGCTGATAATATCGACTACTCATTCGAGGAGAGAAGAGCGGGTTACGTTCCATTGTCACATGCCAAGGTCATTACCAAATGCTTGATTTAGCAGTACTACTAGTATCAATGGATTTTCTTGATGCTAGTAAGTAGTAAAAGCATTATACTCATCTGGTTTTATAGCCAATGCCTTTTCCTTTTTCGCATACGATTGACTCAACGTGGTTCGACTCTTCCTCGAACCCTGCACAAAGTGGGAGCTTTGTGCACTGAACTGCACTTTTTCTTTAGTCATTTGTATAGATGCAAGGTGTGACAGATGTGCTGTTTTATTTGTTTTGATGATGTGGTAGTGTGAATTGAACCAATGTTCTCAGTAAGAGGCCTCCAAGGCCAAAGATTATGGGGATTTGCTTTTCCAACAGTCAAAGTTACTTTTGAGAGAATCTTTTTTGCTGGTAAGTTTATGTGAATATTGAGTTGCTTCAATTGGTAGCTCAAATATGAAACTATGAAACATATTTTAAGTCAAGGTCAAGTATCTTTTGATTCAAGCTTGTCCGGTCCACCAATTTTTATTTTTTTTAAACATGACAATTTAATTTGAACTTTTCATTTTATCTTAATGAAAAGTTTTTATAGTCTCATAAAATGTTAGAGTAAATATTTGAGGCGTATTCAGTTTAATGAATTTACATATAAATTGAAACGGAAAGTATTGACAGGTGTTAAATGAATACACCTTTGCGGTTTAGTTGGAAATGTCCAGTCGACTCCGATATGGAGAAACCATTTTCTAGTCTTTCACAAAAATAAAAACAAAGTTAGTTTTATGATTTTTTATGAAAGAAAAATTAATTTAACACTTAAGAGATGCAGACCGATAATTTTCTTATGTTCAAAATTGTAAAAGTGCAAGAGATCATATTTTCTTCCTACCGCCAAAAAAAAGGTAAAAAGAAAGGGAAAATAACAATAATTTATGCTTTTGACTAATGGAGGAAGGAGACTCAAATTTCAGCAACTTATCAAAGGTGGGCCATGACTGCCCCCAAAAAGCCTCATAGGTCCCACCAATGCCCTTTTTCCTTTTTGATTTATTCATCCCTCAGTATCTTAATTGGATTTTGCATTGCTCTTCTGATTGCAATAATAAATAAATATAATTGGAACACTTTGATAAACAGTCATCTGTTTGAATTAATGTGGAAATATCATTGAAGAGCCCTCACTTCTGTTGTTTATTACTCCCCGTCTCTAATTACTTGTCCACTTTTAAATTAGCATATCTATTAATAAGATAATTAATGACATAATGAAATTACCATTTTACGCCTATTAATTATGAAGTGGATGAATTAAAAACTTAAGATTTTCTATCTTTTTCAAAGTAATTAATTGTGGGTATAATAGGTAAAAAAAAATTATCCTTTCTTGATTTGTCAAAATGGACAACTAATTAGGAACAAAAAAAAAAAAGTAGACAAATAATTAGGGACAAAGAATGAGGATATTAATTAGCTCATTCAAATATATTGGATACACACATGGCAGAGATAGATTGAAGAAAAATTGGAAGACGTGATTAGATAGGATATGACATATTTTCAACTGAGGACATGACTATTGATAGGAAAATATAGATGTCAAATTTTTTAAACAAACGGATTATAGGATAATAGTCGCATCTCTTCATCTTCTCCTTGTTTTAGTACTCTTTTTGTTCTATACTAGTTGATCATCTTACTAAAAATAGTTATTTCATATTAGTTGTTCACCTTACTAAATAAAAAAATATTAATTAAAATTTTCATTTATTACATTTGCAATTAATGTTTTTTAAAAGTATTTACATTTAAAGTTTTTTCGGGTTGAATTAATAATTTTTTTATATTTTTATAATTTCTTAATATGTATGTAAAAAATAAAATGACCAACTAAACTGGGACGGAGAGAGTAGTATTGGTCAATATTTCACATAAGATCTTATCCTCCGTTTTTTACTAGTATACATGTTTGTTTATTTATTGAGTGTTTCTTGTTATTCTATTATCATTATTTTTTTCTAATTTTCTATTTTGATTATTTTTCTTTTGAGCCAAAGATATTAACTTTGAAAAATAGGATATGTTAGAATATGTTAAATTATATTAATGATATAAAAAATTGATTATTGTTGATTGAACCCGTGATTCAAAATTGATGTGGCCTACTTTTTGACAGAAAAAAATGTAGGGTACTTATTAGGAAACAATGCAAGTTTCATTGACTATTGGGTTTTTATATTTTGATTTTCGATCTAAAATGTTAAGAGAATTGTCATTTAGTGCATGACTTTTGGATTAAGTCACTATGAATTAGATTCACAAAATCTATGCAATTGATTACTATCGCTATTTTAATTTTTTTTTTTAAAAGGTTATTCCAATATTAATCTCTCCAAAATATTGCACTATAGTTGTTATGAAAGAGTTGTATTCAGACAGACTATATGACGATATTAGAGGAGTATATCAGTTGTTCAATGTATATTGTATTAGCTGAAAATACGTGAAAAGATTATATTGTGTTGTTATAAAATAAAATAAAGAATGCAATTTAATAATGTCATTCTACAATATTAGTTATATGCACTGGTGCGTAAGAGATATATTTCAAATTTCGAAAGTTGAATTGATTTTTTCTTTGACTGTTATATTTTTATATGCCTATTAAATATTTTGATTTAATGATATAGTATTTTTCACTTGGATTTAAACATGTAAATATTATTTCAAAAAATTTACAATTCAAATTTACCGTCAAAACTAAAAGTTCGACTCTTAAAAATCGTACAATATCATAGTGACGTGTTGTGTGTTAGGAAAGTAGAGAGTTGAGCTACTTTCAAGATTTTATTGAAAGGTAAAATTTGAACAATTTAACATCGTATTTTAAAAGAGAATCCAAGTTTTCTTGTTGTTTTCAAGTTATGGCCATATTTAAGAAAATAATAATTTGGTGGATCCGATTGCATGTCTCCCACGTGTGAAAAATTACTTCCACCAAGATAAATGAAAATAATAATAATTTGTGAGGATACTATTACGGTAAAAACCTCACTAAATTAATATAGGTGAGATCATAAAATATTATTATTTTATAGAAGTATTATTTAATCGATAAATTAATATTTATTAATTTGAAGAATGTTTTGAGATTCAACCGTGTAATGCTAGAATAATAAGAGCTTCCAAGATGTATTATCACACCATATTTTATCATAGAATATTAGAAAGCTATGAAGTGGGACAAACGGATCTTAGAAAGATAAATGTTTTGGATGCTGTCAATTTTGCAATCCCGACATGGACAACAAATGTTTAGCAAGAAACAATAGCAAATTGTTTTCAATACTGCAAAATTCGTTGGGGGAATGAAATTCAGAGAATCTGAATGAACCCACTTGTGAAAACGTCACACATGAACTTGGGCTCATGATTAATGATATCAGTTACCGCAATAAAATGGACGTCAATAACCTGTTGATTACCTGGATGAAAATGATACATGTACAAAGGTCTAGAGCTTAGAAGAAATTGAGGATATCATCGGAAAAAACAATGTTGATGATGAAGTTGAAGATGATATAATACCTTTAAAACCACTAATGCGTATGGAAACACTTATCACATCTAGAACTCTTTCACAATTTTATGGTGCAATTCGAAAAGACAACATCAAAACTTTTGGATACAATAACAAAAGTTAGAGATGAACATCAACTAGAATTAAATTTTAACAATAAAACAAAACACTGTAAAATCATATTTCACGAAATTGTGTTAGATATATTTGTACTTTTAAAGAAATATTAATTTATAATATTAATGAGACCATTTATTTATATAGGGGTCTCCTGAAAATATATTATTTTATTATCTTATTATCTTATCGAAATATGAAATTTTTTCCATTAGCTCAAGTCGAAATCGAAGAAAAATATTATTTTAGAGAAATTATTAATTACCGAACATTAATTTAGTAAGGTTTTACTGTATTCCATTCTCATTTTATGTGATAGTTCAATTTATCTCAAGAAAATATCACATTTTCTTATTAAAAAAAATAGTTATCATATGTGTTTTACTTTGATGATACTACTTTACTTTGATGATACTACTTCTTAGGACCCATTATTATAAGTAGGTTTTGACGTTGAATCTGAATAGCTTAGTTGGTTGACTGTCTGAACTCTCACCTTATTTGTGAGGATTCAATTTTCCATATGATAATCCCACCCTCATTTCTCTTCTACATATTTTGCATTTTATTCAAAATTTATCAAGTAATCGAATATTGTTTAATTTCTCTCATCAGTACAATTATTATTATTATTTTTTAATTATTTTATTCTTTTATTATTATTACTTATTTTTTTTTCCGATAATCATATTATTTATTTTATGATTCTCTTTTACTTTATTTATAGTATTTTCTTTAAGTTCATCTTACCCCGCTTATAATTCTTTTTTGTTGTTTATTTCAAAAGTCTATTTATTCATTAAAGTTTGTGTACGGTAAAAATTTTTTGCCATTTTCACGAAAAGAGTATTATAATTCAGAAAATAGATTAATGTCTATTCAAATTGGACATAATTCAACTAATCAAACATCAGTGGCATTGTTTAGTAATTAATTCAATTTTACAGGGCATAAATTTAACATCTCAGAAATACCCTTCGTTTGAAAAAAGGACAAAAAGTAGGTCAGCGGCAAAAAAAAGGTTGACCGCTCTGACAAACTTTTGGTCCCCTACTTCACTTTTTCAGCTTTTATTTGTACAATATTTAATCCAATTTTCAAAAAGAAACTTTATCTTTTTCCCCATAATACCTATTATTTCATCGCCATTTTACCAAAATACCCTTACTCAATAATCATAATGACCCCCTTTTTTTTTTTATTTCTTTACTCGGATTTGAAATTCATCTTAATCATATTTCATTTTATTTTTTTTGGTTTTAGTGCAATTAATATTTTATTGCTACTAAAATGAAAAAATAAATAACTTTTCTTGTTTTTTTTTTCTTGTGAATTTGCATTGCATTCAGAATTTTGCTTTCCACTTTTTTGTTTTACATGTCTTTTTCTTGAAATTTTGCTCACCTGAAAACTGGTTCTCTGGCCGGGAAACAGCCATTTTTTACTTCTTATAAACCACCAAAAATTTTTTTTTTTTTTTTTACTTCATTAATCTTTTGGTTATATAATCATTTCTTTCTCTCTTTTGTTTTTTCTTCTTTTTTCAGTTTGTAAAATTTTGATCTGTGATATAGAACAGTGTAAGTCAAACTCCACTCTCACTCTTTTTTTGTTTGTTTGTTTTTAAATCTGTTGTTTAAGACCAGTAACTTTGAAAATTTTCTTGTTTGTTTTTGCAAGTTTTAAGCTTAAAGATTAGTTTTTTACTTCTTTTTTAGTCATAGCCAGCCATGGTCTGATCTTTAAAACAACAAGAACATTCTTTCTGGTCTGTACTTTGGTTCTTGAATTTTTGTCAATAGAAAATTAAAGGCTTAGAAAATGTTGTTTTTTTCTTTTTCAGAAGTCATATTAAGCTATTATAATATACTCTTCATATTGTTCTTTCTCTGTATTTTTCTTTAAAAATGTTGAATTGCCATCTTGTGTTTGTCAGCAAAGAAAGGAAAAAAGTTTTTTTTTTTGTGAGGGGTTATTTTTTGATGTGTTTCTTGAAATGTGCAATGATGTTGGTTGAGTAGCTATGTTTTTTGGACTTTTCAAAAATGATGCCGTACCCGTGTTGGATCCTTCGAAAATGCACTACTTTTGAAGGATCCAATGCACATCTATCAACATTTTTGAAGAGTCCGAGGGACATAGTTGAGTATTACAAGATGTAATATAATCTTGTGTTGATTGTTCAATGTACTTGTTGATTCTGATTTGAAATTGAGTTTCCATTGAAGTAAATGTAAGAAAGCTCACTTCTTTTAATCTTTTTGTTTTGTTTACAGTTGCAAAACATTAATATCTGCTGAAAAATATGGAGTCAAGGGAAGCTATGAATGCTGGAGTTACAGTGATAGCTCCAGAAGCTCCATCAAACTATCATATGGCATCAAGAACAGAATCTACTCCGTTACCACCCGGAACATTGGCGGTGATTACCCCTCCGGTAGCTACTGCCTTTCCAATTAGCTCAGAGAAGAAGAAAAGGGGACGTCCTAGGAAGTATGGGCCTGATGGGGCAGTTGCAAGGACAATTTCACCTATGCCTATTTCAGCATCGGCGCCACCAACCTCCGGCAACTTCTTGTCGGAGAAAGTGAGTGTTGCCCATCCTGCTTCGGAGAAAAAGCCTCGAAACAAAGTGGGGGCAGAAAATTTAGGTAATGTAGAAGTTTTATGTCTTTGACTCTAACTAGTGTGTTTTTAGTAGGGACCTGGAATGTTGGAATCTTGGATATGGAGTATTATTGAGGTTTTTAATATGAATGAAGTTAAATACAAATTCCTATGGAGAATTGGGGCTTGAATTAATTGTTCATTTGGCTAGTTAGTGCTAATTATTATAGTTCTCTGGGGGACCATATATTCTTGATTTCATGATGATAGCTGATATAACTGTAGTTTATATCATCTTCTTCTTTTTTTCTTGCAGTTTCGACTTTTCGTGGCTTGTTCTACATTTTGCCAAATGAAGATAATGAGACTTGATTTTATAAACTACTAGTGATTGATTTAGCATTAGTTCATCAGGAGGGCATGATTTGTATGGACTATGGCCTAAGTTGTGCGGATTCTTCACTTTCGATACTGCACCCGTGTCGGATTCTCCAAAAATACACTACTTTTGGAGAATCGGACACGCACCCATTGACATTTTTGAAGAATCTGAACAACATAGACTATGACCCTTTTGCGACAAAAATAGTCTGTGGTAGAAATGTACATGGATTCCTTCTGAATGGGGAGCATGATCTAGATTCTTAAATTTCCCCTTGTTCTTGGTGCAAAGGAAAAAGAAAATATAATTCTTGTTTTTTTAATTTACTCGTCCAGCTTTTCTGAGGTAGGTAATCTAAGGTTTGTAAGGAAAATATAAAAAAAAGTTGTTTTTCCTGCATTTTGTTTTGGTTGCATGTAAATAAGTGTGAATTTTGGTAGGAGAACTTAAGTAGCCTTGTCGAGACAATAATTATCTTTTTTCCTTATTGGTTACGTTCCCTTTAGTGATATGCTTCCAGTTAGCAATGCAAGTTTTGCAACTAATCCCCTAGATCTCATCTTGTAGGTGAATGGATTTCATGTTCCACAGGTGGCAACTTTTTGCCTCACATGATCACAGTTGAAGCTGGTGAGGTATGTTTGGTTGTACAAGGATACTGGTTGATTGTTAATAAAACTATTTGCAAAGGTTAAAATGATGTGAACAAGTCTTGTCAGTTTTTGGTTATCAAAGAGTCAACTGCTTAAGGAAAAAGGGATCAAGTAAATTTGCTTAGACAAAAGTAAAGAGTGATCCAGGATATTTGGATGTAGTAATAATTCAAGAATTGCCTGACCTCTAGCCTCAATTTAAATTGAGCAACCAACAGTTCCAGTGTTTTAACAAATCACAGCTGGGGGTACAAGGCAATAGTTTACTCTTAAAACTTAACTATTTACTCATAAAAAGAATTTAGAACTTTAAATTGAGCAGCGTACGGTACTAGTGTTTGTATTCTAATCTAAGAGATTTCACTGTATTAGTGAGTATTGTACTGATTGTCCCAGCAGCACAGTGGCTTTACCAGTTCTGCTTCTGTAACTATCATTTGTATTCAGCTGTGTGATCGGTGATTTGCATACATATGACTAGCATAATTTAAGTGCTTGCAGATGATGTGAATTTTCGAACTGGATATGGTTGTTCATGCAATTATTCTATATAGTCAACCATGTTCGAAGAAGGTTCTCAAAGCTCTTTCCCCGAGTCTGTGAGATATATATGTGTAGGATTAGATCTCAAATGATAACGTTGTTGCAAATACCATTTGAGAATAGCTTGATAAAATAAAATAAAATGTAAGAATAAGGTCATATGCACATAGGGTTGTTTTTGTTGGTGTGGGGGGAAAATTGGGTGTATATAAATTGCAAATTTCTATATGCACTAAATAACAACACAATTTTTTTAAGAATTTCTATCCTTTTAAATTACAAATATAGTTACTTAGTGTCGTTGTATGCTATAGCTACTTTAGCTTCGTTGCCAATAATAATTCATACTTTTTTGGGAATTTAATATAAAGGAGTGATCCTTTTCATTTCCCAGTTAGCGAATTTCTAACTGGGAATTATTAACGCCACCCCAACTTCTTCTTTATGGTTTATTACTCTGTTACTTCTTCAGATCAGAAACGCAATTACTCTTTTGTTGGTTGTTTAGGACGTTACCATGAAGATAATCTCATTTTCTCAGCAAGGACCTCGAGCTATTTGCATTATTTCTGCTGTTGGTTTGATATCAAATGTCACTCTACGCCAGCCAAATTCATCCGGGGGAACTTTAACTTATGAGGTTGGTCATTTGTGTGTTCAACATTCAATGACTCTGATTTGCATCAAATCATTGTGGTTATTAGTTTTCTTATTAATAATAACCCACCCTTTCTTCAAACCTTGTCAATGATCGAACTTAAAGATATGAACTGAGATGTATAGCAATTTCAGTAGAACTTGTCATACTAGAGAAGGATGCACGTTTGACAAGGCAGGGTCCATATTTTTCTTTTCTTTTCCAACAAATGTCCTTTGTGAGAAATGTCCATAATAAATAGGCGAAGAAATGATAACAAAACAGAAAATAAAATTTTGCAAGAATATCTCATCGTCTCCAAATTTTTATAACACAAATTAATGAGTAGTTGAATAAAATGTTCATAAATGGAGCTGAACGAATTCATATATCAGACTCCAACTAGTTGGGGATTGAGGTGCAGCTGTCCATTACATTAGGGAAAAAAGGATAAGCCTCATTCCTGCTTTGGCGTCCTCCATTACATTTGATGAATGATCAAAATTCCTTGTGCAATATTGTCGTGTAGGGTCGATTTGAAATCCTTTATTTGTCTGGATCCTTTACTCCAACAGAGTTTGGGGGTTCTCGTACTACTAGCAGAACCGGAGGAATGAGCATTTCTTTGGCAAGTCCTGATGGTCGTGTTGTCGGAGGTACACTTGCAGGACTGCTAATAGCTGCTAGTCCCGTCCAGGTAAACTATTTTCTATTTGCTTGAATTCTAATATTTGGCATGACATTTTCGCACAATAAAATTTCCTATTTATGTTCTACTGTTTGTCAGGAGTATAGAGATTGAGAGTGCTCAATTTTGTGCTTAAGTTATTTGCTCTTTCATATAAACTAGGTTGTAGTGGGAAGTTTTCTACCAAGCAACTACCAAGAGGCCAAGCCAAAGAAACAGAAAGCAGAACCCAAAGCAATAACTTATGGAACGCTCTCTCCTGCTGCTCCCCATAGCTCTAATATGGAGCCTAGAAGTTCCAATGCACACACTGTAAATGTTCCCGCAGCTGGAGCTCAAAATGTTATTTCTTCTTCCATTCAACCAAATCACTGGACCACCATGCCATCGGTTCAAGATTCAAGAAAGTCTACTACAGATATTAACATATCATTGCAAGGAGAGTAATCTGATCCCTCTACGTGAATTCATTCCCAGATTCTGAAGCACTTCATACGCAGTACCTGAATAGTACAACTTGTCTGATCGGCAATAACTTTTGTTAGGATAGAATCTGTTGTTTCATCTGAAGAGCATCTATGATTATGGTGTAGTTGCAGAATCTTAGTTGTAGGGAACTTTTTGAGTGCTTTAACATTTAACGCGTTTGGTCAAAAAGTTGAAGGTTTGTAGTTACACTCAAATTGTTGCTCTCTTTTGGGTAGTTTCAGAAAAACCTTGTATCTCAAATTCTGTAGCTATTATTGTTCTAATAATATTATGCTAAAATAGGAATGTGTATGAGCTACTAAATATGTATAACAAGTATGAGTAACATAAAGCTCGAGTTCAAGGTTGAGCTGATTTACATTATCAAGCCAAATTGATATTACATCAAAGTTTTATCAAGCTTATATGGCTTGATGTTGAACTTGTTTAAGATTCAAGGACAATATCAGTTGGTAATTTCTTTCTATTTGTCAAAGTCTTGTGAGAAAGAAGAGAAGAGTATCACTAGGTAAAATGATAAATAGCATCAGTAGTATCTTAATAGTCTACTGTCAATACGTTTTCCCTAGTTGAGGACAACCAATCCTTTCCTTAAATTGGATTAAATTCTCTAGGCCATCCAATCAGCAAGATTCCTTTCATCAATGAGCCTGAGACAAAGTGCAATTTTGAACAAAATTATAAACCAGATCGCGTTTAGATAGTATATTTAGAGCAACTATATGGTCAAATAAAAAAACAAACTGTCCAGGAATTTAACTCCAAATATATATTCTCACAGAAACTATGCACAATTGAAAAGGTAGCTCAAGAGATCAAGTGAACATTACTTATTATAATCAATCATTTGATTTAGACAGATTTGAAGTGTCCCACCAGGACCACCACTTGTTGCATAATGATAATACACACGAAAGCTTGAAACTTGCAGAATACAAGTACAAAAATCGAGACCATAACTTAAGGCTCATCCATCATTAGTTCAAAAACATAATAAAAATAGGCATCTGTAGTAGTATCTATATTTCACAAAAAACATCATTATATGATTTAAATAACAACTCAGGAGGAGTAAATGAGAGTCTGAAAAAGTGAAAGCATGTCTGGTTTGAAGAGGTAACTATACTCCCATCTTTTTCACAGTAAAAAGTTAAATCCAAAATACTACTTGCTGAAGTTATGAGGATATAAAATTTAAAAGAAAGTAAGAAAACTTGATGAGCAATAGCTCTTGTGAGAGCCAATATTGGTTATACGAAGAGAAAGATAACATGTTGGACAGGTTGAAGGAAACGCACCAAGTTAATGCCCTCCATCTTTTTTCTTATGCAAATGCCATGCAGCAGAAAGAGGAACAAGGGAACTTTGGTGAGATCAGCAATTCCTCATTCTTCATTCCGCCACAATGCTCCAGATCATACTATAATCACATACAACATTAGACAAACAGATAAGGAAAATTAGGAGAACAATTACCTAAAAAAGTGGAACAGTTTGTACGAAAGTGAAGAAAAAAAAAAAACAGGAACAACTCATCATTGACACCATACCAGATTATAGAAAAGGCAAGAAGTATCCCAAGGTATCCAAGCTTAAAAAACCGAATCTTCTTTTCCCATGGTAGCTGGTTGAAAATCTCAGTTACATCTAGCAAGTGGCGACGATCAGTATAGCTAATCAAAAGGTTAACATCCATTGTCAGACCATTTTGCGATGCCAATGACAACAAACAGCAGGAAAGAGTTAGCAGTTCTACATACTTCATTAGAAGACTTACACTTTGACATCATAATATAAGTACGGGAGACAGACCAGACACATTAACCAATGTCCCATCACAAGATGTAGGAAGCATATTGCTCCTTGAAGAACAAATTCCGGAACCACGAGTATGTTAATCTCGGATGCAGAATCATAAGGGTTGACATAATCATTTTCAAGGTCCGCCAAGCACATGACCTGCAGTTAAATAAGTCCAAATGCAATATTTACTGACCCTAAAAATATAAATAGAAAGGAGAACATTGAGTAGAAAAATGTGAGCAGCTAATGATTCAAGGTTAACAACATTGTGCCTAGGAACTTTGATCAGTAGACTCAACACTAGACATTTGTCACATATGGATTTCCAGTTCAATTATTACAAAGACAATAAGACCAGAAGAGCTAACAATACTAACTTACACGATCATCATCCATGAAAAGAAAGAAAAAAATAAAATTGGGATAACAAACAAGCAAGTTAAACTGTTTCTTGATTGACATGGTTTGTTAAGCTTCTCATGTTAATTTCTCTTCAACAAATTACAGTCTGAGGATTGTTTGATTAAGTCTTAATGTGAATTACATTAAGGGGCTCTATGTGAAATTAGGCAAAATCAGTATGATATATATGTTTCCAGTCCAGGTACTATTGACACTTTTAGCAGAAATGACTGGTTGTTCATTGATTTTCAGACTAATATATAGTTTTCTTTAATGAAGCAGACTAATCTATTAGTTTAGGAAATTGAGAATTCTTTTCATGGTGAAATCACTTATGGCGGACGTTTATGGCAATTGTGGTAGTGCTCTGTACCTGTCATTGAGTTCTGGGATTAGATTTAGGGTCCATTGAATTAAATTTGGAATTTCATGTTTGCAGATATGCTTTCATCACCTCAAGTTGTAACGTGAAAAATAATTATAATTTCGTTCAACTTCTCTCCTCTTTCTAACAGCTGCTTCAAATTTTCCAATTTCAACAGCCAAAAGATTTACAAAGGCGCAGGAAAAAAAGAAGAAGGGGTAAATGCAAAGAGATACTAATTGAATAAACCTCGTAGAGAACTATGGCGAGAACGGCAACGAGAAGGAAGAAGGAAAGAATCCATGAGAGTAGATCGCCCATGGCCCGGCCCCCTTCTCTCTCGGCTTTCTTAGCTTTCACTTTATTCCACAATAATATTGGTCTTCAACTTTTTTTTACAGTAATAAGTGTAATTGTAATGTTTGATTGATTTTTAAGCTGTGTGACAATATTGATACACAGACTAAATTATTCTAACATTATAGTTAGCGAGATAAAGGTGGAATATCCCGATATAAGCTTGGGATACGTCACCTTATCACACGTACTAAACAATCTATTTATGTATTATTATTAGCTTACTAGTCTCATGGCACGTGTGTATCGTATATATAGTATATGATGTTGTAAAATAGAATTAATATTACTAAATTAAATTTTTTTAGTAAATAATTATAATTGAACCAACATAGGACAAGTGTTTTTAAATTATTGTCATAGAGTTATTTGTATTTTGAGATCAAAATGACCAGCTATCATTAAAACATTTCAAAATACATTCAAAGTTTAAATATGGAAGAAAATGACATTTCTTTAATAATATTATTTCTTACTTCTCTCAATTTTGTAAACAAATCTAACCAACAAAATAGAAAAAAATATCCATTCAAAAATGTCACCAATAGTCTTTCTTCTTGAGGTTATGAACATAAATGATGTACACCATTTAAGTACAAATTTAGTCTTAAATATTCATACTTGAAATTTAGTATGTGCATGACACTAATAAGAATTACCATCAGTATTTCAATATTTTATCTTTATATGTAACATATCTTTTACAAATATTATTACTCAATTAATATTTGAGTAAGGCTATTATAGAGAGGTAATTTTACCAAAAAAGTGTACTTGGTTGTTGTCATGAATGATGGTTATATATACTTCAGTAGAATAATTTAATTTTAATATATGAATAACATCACCTATGGTGAAAAATATTTCATTTCATTAAGTTTCTACCTTATTTTTGTGGAATTGTAGTCTTCTCTTTTTTTCTGCCATATACATATCATATAATTGTTGTCTAATGAAAGTATATAGAAGTTGTATCATGATATAAAATATTTAAATTTTTCAATAATAAAAATTAATAGATGAATAAAATTTAAAGTATTATTTATATAATCATTAATTTGATTTAAGATCATTTTATGATCAATCACTATTTTCTTATCTATTTTTATATAGCTAGTAAGGAGTGTATCTTGTGACATAAAGAAAAATTATATGGAACAATACATAGCCAATGAAGAAGGAAGACGAAAATATATGTTCATGCTATATTCACTCTAGTGTTCCATTTGATTTAAATCTCTTGCCACCAACACTTTACTTTCTCCGTTCATTTTTACATACATATCTATTTAAAAATAATTATTATCATGGCTATGTTATCATATTATAAGTAAAAGTGAAAATCTATTTTTGAAATAGTGAATTTAACATCAAAACTAATAATTCAATGGACTACGTTGATACCCATTGTTTTAGCAAAATTAGGAAGAAACTCCTTCGTTTGAGGGAAAAGAATAAAAAATAAAAAAACAAAGAAGAAATATCTTTACTCAAATCATATGCCTTTTTTCATATTTGTTTAATATTATTGTCTCTCCCACATATTTTCGTCACTGTTAACTCATGAAAATGGTAAGAAAAAATAGAGTATGAATTGATGAATGATTTGCTACAATTTTTTCACCAACTATTTCTTATGAGGTATCTCGAATTTCGAACTTAATCAATTTTTGTAAATAACACTTGAGATTTTTTAAGAAGAAGAAGAGTAGAGGACTTAAAGAAATTGTAGTTTAAAAGTGTGAGGAAAACCCTCTATTTATAGCTACCAAATAGTAGTATGAATAGTTGTTAGTTATGCCTTATCTGAAAAGTCATAACCTTTCGAAAAAGTCCCTGCTTCTCAGAAAAGTTACAACCCTTTGAAAAAGGCACAACTCATCAGAAAAGGCAACCCTTTAGAGAAGTCACAACCCTTCGAAAAAATCACAACCCTTCAAAAAAATTACAACCATTCAGAAAAGTCACAACTCATTGAAAAAGTCACAACCCATCAAAAAAATCACAACTCATCGAAAAAGTCACAATCCTTTAATTTGAAAAGGTATTTACTTTCAATATAATAAAATTAATAAATTGAGTATTTTTAATTAGGGGTATTATAGTAATTCAACATTCAAATTTGGGAGTTCATGCTTTTACTTGGTAGTATAGATTAAAAAACTATTGAAGAAGATAAGGGAATAGATAATGTCCAGTATATTAACGATAGGTAACTATCTGTAACTATAACAGATAAATGTTAAAATTAAAAGAAAAATAAATAATTATTTAAGAGGAAAAATAAGTCTTAACTATAATAAAAATGAAATTTATCTCTTTATTTCTATTTAATTTATAAAAAGTTCATTCTAAATTATTGTTATACTTCGCGCGGACAAGTTTTCTAGTATTAAGATGATTCTATAATGATTTAACATGTCTACAAACTAATAACCGAAAAATCGAACCAATAAACTTTAATCATTATATGTCTACAAACTAATAACCAAAAAATCGAACCAATAAACTTAAAAATTGAACTCAACCAACCGATACAACCTATAAAGTAAGGATGAAATAAAATCTCCTACTGTAATTCAATTTGAATAAAAGAAAATTAATGATTTTCGTTTTTAACCGCTATTTGAATTTGGCGCCAAAGCCCGCCCAAGAATCAAAATATGAAAAAACCGAACCCGCCAAAATCCGACCCATTTAAAATAAAGTTTTGACTCGTAACTATTGGCCACATGTCATAAAGATCCACTCCAGAAAGCCCAAAAACAATATAAACTATCCGCCGTCGCGGTCGTCGTCGTCGTCGCCGCCACCGACCACCACCATCACCGTGTCGCTAATATACCCTCTATGGCGGACATCCAGAAGACCAAAGTTTGCATAATCGGAAGTGGACCGGCGGCTCACACCGCCGCCATTTACGCAGCACGCGCCGAGCTAAAACCGATCCTTTTTGAAGGATGGATGGCCAATGATATCGCGCCAGGTGGACAGCTCACAACCACCTCCGAGGTCGAGAATTTCCCCGGTTTCCCGGAAGGACTCGCCGGTGGTGAACTCATGGACCGGTGCCGTGCTCAATCTGTGCGATTCGGTACACAGATCTTCACTGAAACTGTAAGTAACGTTGATTTCTCTGCTAGTCCTTTCAAGGTCATGTCCGATGAAAGGACTGTACTAGCAGACGCTGTTATTATCGCTACTGGTGCTGTTGCCAAGCGGCTTGAATTTCCTGGATCCGGCGACGGCGCAAATGGATATTGGAATCGCGGGATCTCGGCTTGCGCTGTGTGTGACGGCGCAGCTCCGATCTTCCGTAACAAGCCTTTGGCAGTGATTGGCGGTGGAGATTCTGCAATGGAAGAAGCTACATTTCTGACGAAATATGGTTCGAAAGTGTATATAATTCATAGGAGGGATGAATTTAGGGCTTCAAAGATTATGCGAAATAGGGCATTGAGTAACCCTAAGATAGAGGTGATTTGGAATTCTGCAGTGGTGGAGGCATATGGGGAGAAGTCTTTGGGTGGATTAAAGGTGGAAAATGTGGTTACTGGAGAGGTATCAGAATTGAAGGTTTCGGGTTTGTTCTTTGCTATTGGGCATGAACCTGCTACCAAATTTTTGGATGGACAACTGCAGTTGGATGCTGAGAGATATGTTGCAACCGTGCCAGGGACGACAAAGACTAGCGTTAGAGGTGTATTTGCTGCTGGTGATGTGCAAGATAAGAAGTACCGGCAAGCTATTACTGCTGCTGGTTCAGGTAGTGATCCTAATTTACTTTGCTGTTTGCTCTTTGTTAGTTTGCTTCACTGAGCATGGCTACAACTTCTCTATTGGTTGTGTTTGATGAATGTCATTCAGGGGCGGAGCCAGGCCCCTTTTAGCGGAAAATTACACTGTTTATAGATGATTAAAACTTTCTTTTATGTATATATTGTAGATGTTTAATGCCCTTTGGATCCTACGTATGTTTACTTCATATTTAGAACTCCTTAGTGAAAATCCCGACTCCGCCAATTGCAATAGTGCTGAAGAATCCCCTCTTTTCAACAAGAACACTAAGCCTCAATCAAAGCTTATCTGCGTCTCGGGGTATCTGCACATACATGGTTGTGAAAGTCATAAAAATAATCCAAAATCCATTTTTTTGAATTTAAAGTATTGCTTTATTTTATTTTATTTACTCTAGTTTTGGTGATTCTCTATAGTTTTAACTGTTAAGAGTTGTTTGGTGTGAGGTATAAGGTATAATAGTCCTAGGGATAAAATATAGGACTATTTTGTCCTGCGTTTGGTTGGAGGTATTAGGCAGTCTTGAGATTATTTATCCCACCATTTATACCTTAGTGATGGGATAAGTTATCCCTCATACATGGTGGAACAACTTATCCTAGGATAACTTGTTTCCAACTAAACGACCCCTTAAGGATTGGATTATACTATGTCCTTCTTGGAAATATGAACTAATGTTAGCAATTTGACCCTTTATTTTCTGAGCTGGAAGTAAAGCATCAAAATGTTTAAAAAAGTATGATGCTTTGATGACAAGTGTACAAGGATTACGGTACGCGACCTTGATAGGTGCTGAGAATAAGGAAGCACTTTCTATCATATCAAGAAAGAGATTCAGAGAAAGCATTCCTCATTGCAGCTACAACAGTAGCAGCCTGCCTTTTTGTCAATTGGATCCCCTATATCTACTTTTTAGGGAAGGTTGGTTGGCTGATTGGCTCTATCGAATGAGGGTTAGGTTGTCGAAGTTTGAAAAAGGAAATTCTCAACAACTATTCAATTAATAGTGTTAAATCGATACTGATTTCCAGGAGACATCATAGATGTAAAAGAAGGGAGGTTTCTATTTAACAAAAGGTAGTGTAGCGGTTCAAAATGTTGATTGGGGGAATGATCTATCCTGTTTATAGCTTAGTAATGGAACTCAATGCCATTTAAGAGAGAATGAGAAGAAAGGTATCACATAAGAGTGACCAGAAATACATAATGAATACATATGGAAATTGATTAAGATTGAAATGAAGCATCATGCTGCTCCTAGTATAACCAGCAATTTTCTTTATGCATTGTTAATAAGGATTAGGATGTCCTCAGGAAGTCTTTTGTGGAAGAGGTTTTATTGTGTGTTTTTTTGCAAGGTCACTTTATTATGGTCTGACTTTTGCCCTAGATTTTGCTGGACAATTAGTGAAAAATCACCTCCAATTAAAGAGAAATGGAAAAACAATCCTTATTAAACAATAAATTGTAGCCCTTGATATTAATCAAAAAGATATTTTCCGTAGTCCATTATGATGGTATCTTGTAAGGATTGCTTGAGCAGAAATCAACTTCCTGAGATCGGTAAAATATTTTTCACCTCAAGGGAATAGTGTAGTGCATTGACATATCTATAAGCAATAGTTCTCTGGAAAATTGTTTCAATTCCCTAGAGCTTGAGAGTTTCTGGAGGTAAAAGTATTGAAGTTGATTGCCAATTTCTCTTAATGTACTAGCCTGGACCATGGTAAAGTTGTCTCCATATGACCCATAAGTCACAGGTTCGACCCATGGAATCAACCAATGATGATTGTATCGGGATAAGCTGCCTACAATACATCACATCCCTTGGGGTGCGTCCCTTCTCTGGACCATGATGTAGGATGCTTTGTGCACCGGACTTTTCCTTCTTTTTTTATACTAGCATGGACCACCATATAATGATCAACCAATAGATATATTTTTCCCACAATAAATTTCTTGTGCACTGATTTCTTGTTTTGGCTACTGCTACTATAATCTCCTGTCACAGTTGTCCCATGGAAAAGAAAATTTTCTTCCCATCTAAAGTGGAAACTTTAATCATTGCTTCCAGTCCAATATTATACAACTCAAATACAAAATAAATTGGTTTTACACCTTTCCTAACACAGTTCTGCACTTTTTGAAATCTAAATTGTGACCTCCTATTTGTCTAAGCATCAACATCAAACTTTTGTACTGACCATTTGATTCTATGATCTTCTGATATCATTATACTTATAGGAGGTTTCTATGCCAAGTCAACAAATGTCAAGCAGTGCATTTGTTATGTTGGCAACTTTCAGTGCTAACCCCGACTTCCAAAACTATTAATCAGTATTGATCCTATGAGGAGTATTGCGTTAACCAATTTTGAACTGTTACCATTTATATGCTATGTGCTTCATAAGTGGGCTGTTGTTCTTTATGACACAACGAGTCGCGTTACTATTTTGATTTGGTGGAGAATGTGAATCTCCATTATATTACTGATCTCAAGCTGGATTTAAGTCAAAGATTTGTCTCACAAACATTAGACAATGCATGTTTCTCAACTCCCTGTATTAACCAGTACTTTGACACATGCTTTGAAGAGAGTAGTTTTCAAGGGGTAAGCTTTACATTGAATGCATGAAATATGTTGTCAATCTTGATATCTAAGTTTTTTCAAGTTTATGAAAATTTCAGATCTAGTGCGACAATGTCAGTGCTCGTGAGATCATATGGTCTATTGTTTGTATGTGTGTGTTAATATCCTTTCTAGAATTGTCTTAAGATTGATTGGTTTCACTTTCAGGTATCAAAGTTTTCCGGGGTGATTAGTTTGGTGCACTTGCAAAGTTAGCAAGCTCCTCATTTTAATTCAGAAAGTTAGTGATTTCTTTGAAAAAACTTGTTTTGTAGGATGCATGGCAGCTTTGGATGCAGAGCATTATTTGCAAGAACTTGGTGCCCAAGAAGGAAAGAGTGATTGATACTTTGATAGCATGGCAGCCTTGCCTCGAAAGAAATCGGTATTTGCTTAAATTCCTTATCTGTTCAAATAAATTATTGTTATCATGAATTTATCGACAAGAAGAAAGCTTTTTTGCAACGATTTATAAACCTTGGGGCCATCCTTGGTACCTCAAGGTTTTGGATGAATTTGATGGATACAATGGCTAGCATTTGCTTTATTGCAATTCCAGTCTTTCATGCTTTGAAGAGATGTAATCAAGATTAGATGGTGTTTGATTAATTTTGAATGACTTAAACAACCTCTCTACTGATAAGGTATCTTTCCCAAACTCTACTTTGTGAGATTACATTGTATATGTACTTTTTAGAGGCGAATTTAAACTTGATAGGTTCAACTTTAAAAATTTCTAAGATATTAACTCATTATACTTTTTTGAAATATGAATTTTGAATATAATATTTGTTGCAATTTTAATGGTGCAATAAACTCTTGGTGCTTTACACACAAGAACTTCAAAAAATGTGTATGATAACAAACAAAATGGGTAACCTCCATCCATAGGACCTATTACTAGGGGTGTGTCCATGGTAGTTGGTACACGGAGGTTCACATGAATTTAATAGCTTTTGTTCAAACTATGTATATGTATTAATAATTCATTAAATATCTATAAATATTTTACTATGAAAGGGAAGATGTATTAACTTAAGATCGTTATAAGAATTCATAAACTTCAAATTTTATATTCGTATCGATCCATTACAACTAAAAAGTAAGGGTGTCCGATAGGCTAGACTGAATTTGTTTCTGCCTAGACCAGAATGACCCACGTAGAGGGGATAGGTTTGGTCTAGGTTATATAATACAGGAAAAATTACATAAATGGGCTATAAAACTCAAAATAATTGCATGTACATATCCCAATCCAAAGTAATTCAAGAAAGGGAGAAATACTCGTTCTCTCAAAAAAATTATAGCCCATACTCTTATTCATTAAAGCTGATAATTTTTGCGTAACTGATATCATATATTGTATTGGTATCATTAAGGTTGATAATTTTGCTTAACTGATACTAAATCAGTAGATATATATATATACTATATTGATATCATTAATATTTCTTGTTTAGGAATTACTCATTAATCAATGATATTTATTAACACCTTCAGTCTTTTTTGCTTAAAGTTGCTAAAGACATTTGGAAGTGAAATTGAGAAAAGTCTACCAAATTGTCCCACATAGCCAGTTTATTAAATTCTTTTGTATTTATATAACTTGATAACTACTTCCGTAGATCTTTTCCCAATTTTTTTAAAATTACCTAACTCAGAAAATTTTACACAAATCTTATACTATTAAGAACTAATTACATCATATTTCTATTATTTTCCAAATTACAAAAAATTCCTTAAATTTGGTGGAATTTGATCACGATTTCGAATACATAGCTCAACGTTTCAATACATGGCATCTTGATTTCGGATTTAATGTTTCGATACATCATGTATCTGACCGATATATTGCATAAAGTAATGTATCCAGGAATAAGAGAGTAGAATTTTTTTGTAATTTTTTCAAATGACTTTTTTTTTTAGAGAACATGGTAAAATAAATTGTGTATTTAGATAATCTTTTCTTAAATTTAAACTACAAAAGTCATAGTACTACCTCATTCATTCATTTATATGAGAGTCATTAAAAAAAACACAAATAATGTGAGTTTCATATCTTAATTATGCAATGGACGATTTTTATTTTTTTTAATTGAACTATCACCTTTTATGTATTAAAACATACCTAGTTAAATAAATGATGATAGTTCAAATGAAAAAAGGAAACAATGGATAGTTGGCCTAGTCTGTTTCAATATGTGTTTTGATATATAGATGATGATAATTAAGATAACAAAAGAAAAATCTAATAGTTAAAAGTTCGAATATACACCCTATATTTATATAGGTGATACCTATTGATTGACGATAAACTTTAGTCAAGTTATTAGATCACTTCAATTATTATTATATTATATTTACTTATATATACACACATTCAATCCTAGATAATTTTGTCAACTCATGCATGGCAGCACGTAAAGGTAATCTTATGAAATTTTGATTTTATGTTTTTGGTTTAATTAATTGACATCAATTTGTTAAAAAAATTATATTATGTAAATATATAATATATTTAATTACATAACTATAGTTGAATTCCTTGATTATTTTTGTATCCATTTGAATACGATAATGTGAAATGGGGTACACGTCACTAAATACGATAATGAATTTTAAGTAAATATTTTTTTTAAAATATCTCAACTAGTGAAAGGTTTTTATTTAAAAAGATACAACACTTTGTGCAGATCAAAACAATACCAATATTGAGATGCCATTTTGATTTTTGGCCCAAAATTACAAAGTATTATAACAAGTACAAAATTAAAGACATTGTAAGGTCATCGAGCTTGACAAAAATTGAAACTTAATGATACCAACTACCTTCTCCCCACATATCTTTTTTTAAAAAATATTTGCATATTAATACATACAACACAGCATACAGATCATCTTGTCTCTAATAATAATAATAATATGAAAATATTATTTCCTAAATTTGGTATTATAATCCTTTATTTCAAAGATGATGATGATATTTCAAGAAAAGTTGTTTGTTGGGAATGATAGAATCTGTACAATTTTGAAACATTAAGGTGGGGGGGATATTAGCTGTGTTGTTGCATATTACTTTGTGACATCTTTGCATGATCTATTGTATTTCATGTGGCTCTTAACAAGTTGCCCAGCTGAGATAGCTGACATGAGGGATAGCTCACCCGCGAGAACTGAACCTGCTACTATTGTGGCCAAGAGCCTTGCATTTGACCCTGGTGCCTCTCTGTTGGCACCTTTCACTCCTAATAAGTTCAAGCAAGCTGATTGCGATGCAAGTTGAGTTCCTCCTCCTACTGTACCCACCTGAAAAATATTCACAATAATATGCATAATAAGTACCACGAAGAAACTCATGCTTCCATGAACACTTTTTAGTAGTACCAACAACAACAACGACATACCTAGTGTAGAGTGTATACAGAACTTACCCCTACCTCAAAGGTATAGACAACTATAACTTCCTTGGGGTTTGAGGCATAGTTGTTTTAAAACTCATTAAAATCGTCACATGTAAAAGTTTGGGGGTGGAAAGACAATGTACCAAGAATATAGCGATGATCAAGAATAAGTATTAATATGCTTAATGCATACCTCGATTGAAGGCATGGTGACGGAAATATGGAGGTCCTTGCCATCATTTACAGCCTCCATCATAGTGATGCAGTGAGAGCTCTCAATATTTTGAGCCGGGTCTTGGCCAGTGGCTAAATATACAGCTGAGACAATATTGCTGGCATGGGCGTTGAAGCCACCAAGTGCACCAGCCATGGCGGAGCCAGTGAGGTTTTTAAGCATGTTCAGCTCAACTAGAGCAGCAACCTCAGTTTTCAGAACTTTCTTCACCACCTCTTCCTTGATGATTGCCTCACAAACTACTGACTTTCCTCTCCCCTCAATCCAATTAACTGCTGCTGGTTTCTTGTCCGAGCAATAGTTCCCTGTCATAGTTCAACAATTCAAATTAATAAGTGTCTCCAGATCATGGGGGTAAAAAGAAGAAAAAAATTAGGTGTGCAGTAGTTGAGGCTTGTCGTTACATTACATTGGCGTCAGGCAGTATGTAAATCAAGTATACATGAAAAAACCAATGAACTAGGTAAGTATATTTTTTATACGCGGGGTATCAAAAAAGATTTTTCTTTTTAGAAAAAGGTAGGTGGAGTACCAGATATGCCGATGATGTCCATGTCGGGGTACTCATTCTGAAGGTAATCAAGAACGTTTTGTACACCTTTGGAAACCATGTTCATTCCCATTGCATCACCAGTGCTACAGCTAAACCTCATGTATAGATTCTTTCCAGCTATTGCACATTGAATGTTCTGTAATCTGGCAAATCTGCTTGATCTGTAAAGTCCAAATCAAAAACAAAGTTATACAACTAGTAAACATAATATTGGATGATGACATGTTGATTCCGATTTTTTTTTTTTTTTTAAAGATTTATCCAAAGAAATTAATGAAAATGACAGATATTGAGGTAACAGACCATGATGGAAGTTCTAGATTGTTGAAAGAAGAAACAAAAAATGGATTCATTCACTGAACACATCAACATCAAGGGATCTTCAAAAGGAAAACGTATTAAGAAAAGATGTCTGAAACATTAGTCAACAATAGAAAAAAGAAGGAAAGATCCAGATGTTCTCATCTACCATACTGTTTGAACACTTTCATGGTAACTTTCATCAACTACAAAGCAAAATACTACACACTCTCTCTCTGTTTCAATTTGTTTGCCTGGTTTTGACTAACACGGAGTTTAAGACAAAAAAAAGAACTTTTAAATCTCGTGAACTAAAGAAATGTTGAATATACCAAAATGCCCTCAGAATTAAAGAGTTGCCAAAAAATGAAAGAAAGGTTCTTTTTTTAAACGGACTAAAGAGGAAGAAATGGAGGGAGTATATACATTTTAATTTATACCATTTTCAAGAATTCACATTTATAAAGCTATTCAACTCCTGGACTTTGATATGATAATATTTCTATCATAATTACTACTTTTTAACTATAATTTAATACTTTTTCATCACTAGTCTGATATATAAGTCAAATTTAAGGGATTATTACGATTTTACTAGCTTCATAGTAAAAGATAAATGCAGTGAAATGAGTATAAGCATATTAAAAATCAAAACTTGAAGAAGAAGAAGAAGAAGAAGAACACTCACTTATTGAAAACAACAGATAGAGTCTCAAAATTCATTGGATCCTCGACGAAGAACTTCAATTCTGCAGCTCTCTTGGCGCTGCCGAACCTGACAACAGGAGCTCTAGTCATCGCATCTCTGAACAAAACACTCGTAGCGCCACCGGATACATAAATGGCTTTACAACCCCTGTTAGTACTAGCAACTAAACATCCTTCTGTGGTTGCCATTGGCACAGAAAACTCTTTCCCATTAAGCAGCAAAGGTCCAGCTATTCCCACTGGTATTTGAATATACCCAATTGGCATCTCACAACACTGTCCAAGAATTGATTCATAATCAAATCCATCTAATGGTAACCCTTCCAATGACTTCCCTGAACTCCTCTGTAATGCCTCTTTTCGAATTAAAGCAGCTCTTTTACAGTCACCCAACTTAGATTCCAATGAATACGACGGTATTCTCCCTTCCACCACCGATTTGATAACCACCTCGTCGTCCTCTGACGACAATGGTGTGAT
This sequence comes from Solanum etuberosum, assembly GCA_029582245.1. Classification (NCBI taxonomy): domain Eukaryota; kingdom Viridiplantae; phylum Streptophyta; class Magnoliopsida; order Solanales; family Solanaceae; genus Solanum; species Solanum etuberosum. The sequence goes on from JAJONR010009416.1 coordinate 25,262, forward strand.
TATCTGGGCAGTTTTTTCAGCAACAGGTACAGATTTCAATGGGATATTTCGTCGAACAGGTGGTGGTGTAACAGTTCTATCAATAAATTGTTCTGGTGATTCATCTTCAACGTCCCAAGAATCATTATTTCCCTTAGAAACGAAAGATTGAACAAACCCAATACCAAAGAACCCCAACAGATAAATAACCGAAGCGATCAACGAAACCATAGCAACTAATTCCGAAAAGTTAAGCACGTGGAGTGGAATTCCATTACGGATCTTCTCACGCCATCTGTGTAGAAGAAAATACATGACAGAGAAAAACATGGTGAAGAACAAACCATTTGTAAGATACAAAGGTAATGGAAGAGCATCTGAAGCTTTAACAGAGGAATCTTGATTATGGGGTTTGAGAGGTTCACCGGAGGAAATGTGTTCGGAAGGGTAAAGGGGTTTTACAGGTCGCCGGCGAACGTCCATCGTGAAATTTTTCCGTTCGCCGGAATTTACAGAGGAAAATGGAGGAATGTGAGGAAGTATTGTGAGTGATAAAGCTAATGTATCGGAAATGTATTTATAGCTAAAAAACATCGGCTGGCGCTCTTGACTTTTATGGCCACCCCTTAATTAAATTTTAATATTTTTTTAGAAAAAAAAAATTAAATTTTGTCTATTGGTAATTTTTTTTTTATATTTTTTGATAAATTAATATTAATTAGATCTAAATTTTTAATGTAAGGAAAAAAACACTCTTTTTCGAACCTCGTTTATAGAATTATACTGAATCAACACAATTGAAATAACAAAGATAGAATTTCAACTTATGACTTTTGAATTTCATAATGACAATTTTAAGTGATAATAACCGGATTCTAAATTGAAATTTTTTATGAATTGAATGAAATGCTTATTACAAATATATTGTTTTAAGAAAAATTTATTGAATTTGGTGAACCTGAATGTGGGCTACTAGCTCCCCTTATAAGCACAAGTATTTTTTTTCTCATTTAATTACTTGGTTGAAAAATAAGCAGTTTTTCGCAGCAATGCAAACAGGCTCTAAGTTTCAACTTCTCTCCCCAACAATTAATATCTATTACATAATTATTATTTTTTTGGATAAATGTATAATTGGATAAGCTTGTAATAACATAATTTATAATTGGATAAATTTATATATAATAAGATAAAATTACAGTTGGATAAGTTTGTAATTAATTGAATAAACTTGTAATAAGATAAAATTACAGTTGGATAAGCTTGCAATTAAGTAGAAAATTTGTAAGTAATTTATACAACAACTTTGATCCTTCTACATACAATATGATTTATACTCATAAGTTATAAAAGTTACTAAAATTACTCATAAGTTTGTCTTATTATTTTATAATAAATATATTCCGTTAAAAATAACCTTATAACTTAGTTGATGTCAATCATCGTCAACAAAAACAACAATATGAGCAAGAGCAGTATAATAATCGTATACCCAAATGTCTCACTGATACAAGATAAATTATAACTCATTAAAAACATGTTGTTCTTTTTAATGGAGTTGGTTGTAAATAAATATTAATTGAAATTGATAAATGATGAATATTTTTATAAAATATAAAATTTGAGGTGATTTTTAATTATTTTAAAAAAAATTCAAATACTAAAATTTGGCCCAAATTCTATTTTTTTTCTACATCTTGGAAACCTGGGATGTTTGCCAAATTATAAGGCCAAACATTAGTTCCCAATTTTTTTCAAATATATTTAACACCTTAGCTATATGTCACTATTTTGAAACCGAAATGTTGTTACCTTTAGTAATTAAATAAAGTCTCCCTATTTATAACAAAACACAATGTATTGGGGATTACCTAATTAATTCTATTAATATAATTTAAAGAGTTAATGTAAACATTTTTGAATAAGGAATATTCATTACTTACATATAGCTTACTCGTTTTTACATAAATTAACGCATTAGACAATTATATCATTTTTATTTTATGTATTTTATCTTTAACATTAATTATTCATTATCCAAACTATTTCTAAATCCACTGAGACTCTACACGGATTAATATAAATATTATTCATCGTGGACACGTAGATGTGAACAAATGAGAAATATAAAAACAAAAATCACTATAATGCAATAACACAATGATTAAATTCACTTATTTAAAATTTCCAAAAATAGTACTTTCTTTTTTTTCACTATTTTTTTTTAATAAACAATAAAACGTGAAGTCTGCATGTAGATTTTTATTATTTAAACAATAAGATAGAGGCAGCCAAAAACGAAGAAATGGGCAGTCATGCATCGACTCTTTTACGTTTGTACACAATTGAAATTATTATTGGAAATCACTTTCTCCCTCCCTCCCTTACCCCCCCCCCCAGTTATTCACTACTTGCAAATAGTAAAAAAGAACTAAAAAATTATCGACGTTGATTGTGGTAGGATGGTTGGAATTCCTTCATCTTTAATTAGAGGTCTCGCATTTGAACTTTTAAAAGTGAAAAAAAATATTGTTGGAACTACTACTCTTAAAAATGGACTCTGCAATGTGCGAATATGTTTCAAATATGAGTGGAAAATAATTTTAAAAATCCCTCGTCAATAACGGCTAGGCTAATTATAGAGGCGGATTTAAAATATGAAATTTACGGATTGTGAATTAAAATTTGTTATATGTACATATTCAATGAATTTTTCAATAGACATATTAGGTTAATTGGACTGGCGTTTAAGTACCTGCGCGATGCTAATTCCCCTTTCCTGACTTCAATTATATTTTTCTTAGCGACTCGTCAATTTGTGCGTACGTAAAGTTTCTAACTTAAAGTTAAGTTTATATATATATATATAT
>JAJONR010009417.1:0-26940 GCA_029582245.1 Solanum etuberosum
AGTAATTTGTGCACTCATGTCTCAATTTATAAATATATATATATATATATATATATATATATATATATATTATATTCACTCTAGTTTGAGATTTATGCAGGGTCAGCCACTAAATCAATTCTTTGGGGCTCCAATTTTTCCTAAAGATATATTATTCTAACTTTATATTATATATTTTTTTGAAAATTTATATTTTTTTACATTCTTACTTCATAAGGTCGCGTACACCCTACCCTCTGCAGGCCTCATATATAGAATAACATTGAGTATGTTTAGTTATTCAATTTATTTATGTCAACCAAAATAAAATAAAGTTTTTCTATTTGGCGTTACGCCCCCAAACTTGTTGAGACGACCCTAGATTCACACACTCATTCAATAAGAATTTAATGTAGTAATATGTCTTACTGTGATAATCATAGCAAAAAAGAGCTCTTAAATGCAAAAAAGAAGTGAAAGAAAATTCATAAAAATAAGCGTTTTGAGGAGAGCACATTCTCTAAAATTCAAAAAGCTCTACGTAAGAAATAACAAATCTTTTTTATCTGAGTAGAATTGAATTTATTGTTATTATTTCTTTAATTGAAGGCAGACCATTTATATTTGATAAATCAGATGTTGGATCGATCGTCCATCGATTTTTGCAAGCAAAATAATCAAATGAGTGTTCCTCAAGTTATAGGATGACAATTGAAAGATTATGTGATCAAGAGTACATGAGGAGAGACAATATCCATTTGATAGCTCATATTTATGTGATTACAAATGCTTTCAATTGCCATCCTAAAACTTGAAGAACACTCAATTGATGATTTTGCCTGCAAAACTTGATCGACGATAGATTCTACATCGGGTTTACTAACTATAAATGGTTCGCTTCAATTGAAAAAAAATATTGCAAATTCAATTCCACACATGATAGAAAGATTAATTTGTTGCTTTATTACATAAAGTTTTTTGCATTTTAGAGAACGTGATCATCTCAGAACGCTTATATTTTATGAACTTTCTTTCACTTCTTTTTTTATTTCATTTGAGAGCTCTTTCTTGATTATCTAATAAGAAATACAATATATAAATTTCTTGTTGAATGAGTGTGTGAATTAGGGTGTGCATTCGATATTTTGGTTTGTTCTTGTATTATGCGGTTTAAAATTTTCTGTTTTTTATTTTTAACAAGTGTAACCCAACCAAAATAAATTTGGTTTGGTTTGGTCTTTCTCTTTTCGGTTTAACTTTTTTCAGTTTGGTTATTCGGTTATGTTAATAACTAATAACATAATCAAAGATATATTTGTAATTTGGTTTGTATATATATATATAATAAATCACAAGTAAAACTTAAATAATAATACTTAAAAGTAGACCAATTATAAATGTCCAAACATAAAATATAAACTAAATTATAATGAAAGGAATAACTATAAAGAGATGGAAGCGGTTAATCCAACTAAGTTTTAATCCTCAATAATATATATGTAATTAATAACATACATAATTTGATTTTTTGATTTTTATTTTTTAAAATTCAAAACCAAACCAAAAAGCAGACAAAGTAAATTGTGCACAAGTTACTATACCAATGTTGAAAAGCTTCAAGGGGGATCACAAGTTGGACCCTCATACAATACTTAATGACCCATATAATTATACTTTAATATGTGCTTTTCAGGTTCATGTACACTGCATATAAATATGAAAATATGTTTAAAGTCTGTCAGGTTCCAAGGAAGTGAAGACAAAATTATTATTTTGAGGGATACACAAAACTTTATAAGGTAAATATATGATAGCAGAGTAACTCATAAAACAAAATCAAAAAGTAAGCATTATTATTTGGTTGATTTTCATAACAAACCAAACCATCAATAGTCATTGCTAGACAATTGCATAAAAAAAATATTTTTGTACATACAGACACATAAAGTGTTTTCATACTATGTTGTTCAGATTGTCTAAAAATATTACAATACTTGTGTTTTAGTCTGAACAACATAGTTTTAAAATAGAATTTATTTATTTTTACCGGGGAAATAAGTAGAGTTTTAATTAATTTATATTTTTGGATTATTTTCAGGTTTGAATCCTCATAGAGAGATTACATTGGTGCATGATGTTAATTACAAAAATAATCGTGTAGAAGCAGCATGGCCATTGGGTTGTGCCATTGACGTAGTTTCATAGGTAGGGATCACAGAATGGGTAATTTATATGGGTATCTACTTATATTTACCCATATTATCTGTTGAGTAACTTATTTTTATCCATTTAAAATATGAGTCGAATCGAGTACTTTATCCATTTTTCTTTAACTCATTTTTGATTGACTCATATTCGATTTGATCCGCTCGTTTGTCACTCCTACTCGTTCATTATTGTCTTGGACGAGTCACATTTCATCTTCTTAATTAAGTATTATTGCTAATCTAATTAATTAATTAATTAGATTGCCTTAAAAGTATTATACAATAATATTGTTCAAGTATGAATTAATGCTTTGTAATGCCTTGTGTTTCTCTTGTTTAATTTACACCTTGTTTGTATGATTGATACATATTCTTCATAATATATTATATTGTATTGTATTGTATTATTTTAATAAATATAATATTTGAACAAAAAAATTATGTTCGAGGTTTATAATTCAAAAAAGACGAGAATATTGGGAAGAAGTTAGAGTTAAGGTGTTCGAACAAGTTAATGTCATGTTGATATGTTGCACTAGCATATGTCGTTTAATCTCTACTAATGCTCTATGGGATATTATAACTAAGTTTAATTTAATCTACTCTTTTTGTGTTTCTTTCAATTCATTAATTCATGATTTATCTGTGTATTCATTCTTTTTTATTTGGTTTTGTGTTCATGATTAGAGTAGGTTTACTCTTAAGGTTAAGTTGTTTGATTTGGTGTATTTAGTAGTGATTTAGATGTATATAGCGATGATTTAAATGCATTTAGCAGCAATTTGAGACCTTTTAAAGGCAATTCGAGTGCATTTAGCGCCAATCTAAACTTCTTTAGATGTTAAATAATTTCAAATAAGATGAATAATTATTAATTATGTTTTCATGACCAAACATACATCTAATTGATCTCAACGGACGATGCAAAAACTTAAAATCACTATAAAAGATAAACCAAAATGTTTTTTAGTTCAACTATTGGTTAGACTATTCAAAAGAAGTACTAATATTAAAATAAAATATTCAAAAAGGAAACAAAAGGTGAATGAGAAGAAAGAGAGGCAAGTAGCGTGTAAAATCTGATAATAATCTTAATAATAAAGGCATAGTGGAACATCAAGACATATTTCTTGTTAAAAAAAAAATAAAAAAAAAATAGAGGCAAAGTCTGAAGTTGTAAAATTTTAAAGGACAAGTAGAATGTTTCAACATGAATTTATGATACTTCTAAGTAATATATATATTTGTTCTGTACTATATTACTTCATCCGTTCACTTTTACTTATCACAGTTTGACTTGACACACCTATTAAGAAAATAATTATTGATATATGTATTTTATCAAACTATCCCCTATTAAATGATGTCTTGAAAATGATTTAGAAAATAAGTATTTAATTATGAGGGTAAAACATGGAAAAAAATTATTGTATTTTCTTGATATGTCAAAAGTAACAAGTAAAAATGAAAAATCTATTTTAGGAATAAGTAACAAGTAAAAGTGAATGGAGCAGAATTACTACTCCCTCCGTTTCTATTTATATGTCATCATTTTAGATTTTACGTCTCTTAAGAAACTAGATAAGTTTACCATTGTACCCTTATTTAGTGATTTCTTTAAGTCAAAGTTTTCATAATGAACATAAACTAATTAAATTGACTAATGAACATGAATTAATCATTTAGTTTTTCTATGTTGGTCAAATTCATATTTCAAGGTTAATAACTTTCAAGGGTAAAATAGCAAGGATAATGTTATTTATGTATTAGTTTTGTGAAATGACAAGTATTTAAAATCATCTATTTTAAGTAAGGTCGACATATAAATAAGAACAGAGAGAGTAGAAATTTGGTTGAAAATAGAAACAATCCAATTTAAGATGCAACTTGGCGGGGAATTGAATTACTCACTCTATGTGTTATTGTCACGACCCAAAAACGGACGTCATGGTACTTGTCTATTCCCACCATTACAAATCAGCCTCAACCCAAAAAAAAATGAAAGAAATGAAGAAAATATAAAACTAGAACAAGACAAAGGCAGAATATTTATTCATTCTAAACAATATCCCAAAATCTGGTTGTCACGTGTACAAGCCACTAATGTAAAAACAAAATTCGAAAGATAAATACAAGTCTTAAATGTCTTTGCTTCTCAAATAGAACAAATCATAATAAAAGGAGAAGAGGGCCCGCCGAGATGACAAGAAGGTACCTCTCAAGTCCTTCAACGAGCCTCAAAGTCAGGAGAATAAGAAGAAGAAGATCACATGGGTTCGGGCTCGGAACCTACACAAGTGTAGAAGCAAGGGTTGAGTAGCAACAACACGATACCCAGCAAGCAACCTAATAAATAAGGCATCTAGTTGGAAATCGAATTCCCCTTACACCGAACCTCATCAAACTACAACCTGCACAAAATTTAGCTCAACCTAGAAATTCTACAATACACGGCTCACAAGACCCAATATCCACAATTCAATAGTCACAATCAATAATCAAACAAAACAAGTCAATATCAAGTCAAGTAGTTCAGTCACACACAACAAGTACATCAATCTCAAGTAACAAGAAAGTCAGGCAGAAGTATCGAATGCATCAAGTCACAATAATCAATCTCTTGCTGGAACCATTTCCCATTGGTACAATATAACTAGCCGGAACCATTTTCCATCGGTTTTATATCAAATCACTAGTCAGAACTATTTTCCATTGTCTTTATAAACACTTTTCGAAAATGACCTTAGCATCACAACACTCGCCGATAAAGACTTCAGCATCATAACATTCGCCAGCAAAGGCCTCGACATCATAACATTCACCGCCAAAGACATCGGTATCACAACATTCACTGACAAAGACCTCGACATCACAGAAGAGACAACAATTCATACAATTCAAGTCCACGTTCATGCTTTCAAGCATTTCATCAATTAATCAACAAGGGTCATAATAAGGCAATTCACATCATCATGTTCATCACATAGTCTTTTTTTCATTTCAACCTATTTTTATTCATTTAGATGTATCAAGTGGACAACTAAACCCTTCACCTTATCCCCATTACTCCCAACACACAAGCAACGAAGGAACTACATGAGTTTAATTAGAATACAAGTTTTAGGAGATCATATGCCTTAAATCAATCAACAATAACTCCAAGAGTTGAGTCTTCCCCTTCTTAATCACTTTCAAAGTCACACAATCTATACACAAGCAAGTATTCACAATCAATTTCCATAAACAATAAAACTCACATATATATGCTTTAGAAAAGTAGGTCAATCAACACAAAATCCAATTCTAAAAAATAAGGTTTGAATCTGAAATTTAATACTTGAAAACAGTACTCAATGTTTTAGAAACTCATTGGGAAAATCATTTCGAAAAGGGACTCAAAACAGTTCACAACCACCATTTTACTAATTTCTTGGGTTCTTGAAGATAACCCTGAATTTCTCATTTCAAAAGCTCTATTTGAACACATAAATCCATAACTAATAACCGGTAATAGAAAATTTAGAGTTAAGAATCGTTACCCAAAAGTTTTTCCTCGAAAACCTGGTTCAAATCGCCACCCAAAAGTTCTCGAGACTCAAAAATGGTGAAATGGGCCTTACACCCCGAAAATGACAGGTTAAAATCCCTCTCAGATGTCGCAAAAGCGACCAGACTGAACTGATGAGTCTGGGATTTTGACTTATTTAGGGGTTGTTATTCATAGTATTAGTGTCCTCGATGCTTATTTTGTGCTCTAAACTGATGTTTTAATGTTAATTTGCAGATATAAAGGCAAAAGAGTGAGGCAAGGACAATACCTGGCAAAAAAAGATGAAAAAGGCTGAAGATAGTAAAAGCTGAGAATCGCCAAAGCCACTCGGCGACTCGCCGAGTGGCACTTCATCTCACCTAAAGTTCCAGACTACCAGCCCAGCGGAGAAAACAACTTGGATATGAATTTTGATCTTCGGCGAACAGCTGAACGGATGGCCGACACAAACTTGGATCGTCTAAAGTTACAGGGTCTGAAGGATGAAGAGTCAAGGCAAACCGGCGATGGAATGGAGCCCTTGGTGCATCGCCAACTTGGTCAGCGATGCTCGACTAACTCCGGCGAGTGACCTTGCAGGCCAAAATTTGAGAATGTATAAATTGAATTTAAAAATAAACCAGAGAATATCCTGACTAATTCTACCAGTGTTGAGCTTGGAGCTTTCGTCTTGAACATTATTTTTCTTAATTTTAGGAGTTTCCTAGTAGATTTTGAGTTGGGTTTTCGATATTAAACATTTTGGATCAATGTAAAGACGTGGATTGCAATATCCAGACTATGAAGAACGTAATTGGTATTGATTTCTTATTTTTTATGATGTGATGCTAAAACTTCCATTCTTGGGGGTGTGATTATGTGATTGATTGTCTAAAGTAGTTGCAAATGCAGTTCTAGATTAGCATTCTATGCTTGCTCGAGAGAGAGGTTTTAGAATTAAGATTATCGATTGATGGTTGTAACGATTGGGTTGTTGTGGGTTCAGCTCGAGAGAGTGAATCTTAATTTGATCTTATCTATCTAGATCGAGAGAGCAGATAAATTAAGGTTTGGGCTGTTTATAGTTTGATGCTTGTTGAGGTTCGAGATCACTCACTTGATTAGTGATAGTTGATCGAGAGATGGCTATTACACTTAAAGCCTAGCCTATTCACTGAGATTCAGCGAACTCTGGTAATTAGGAATCACCCATATAGCGAAATTGACAATTAATCGATCACATCCCCAAGTATCCATTATCTACTTGATTACTCCCCTGTTTTCTATAGTTGTTAATTGACAAACCTTAACCCCCCCCCCATTTGACACTTGTTGTCAACCCCTTAGATTTAATTGAATGATTTCGATAATTTCTATTCCTACAATCGTTTAGAACATGCCTTTCACTTCATAACTGAAGTCTAACTTGTATCACTCCCTGTGGGATCGACCCCAACTCTTTGTTTGGTTTATACTAGATTGCAATCGCCTACACCTAGTATTGGATGAGGTGTAGTTGAGCATTATAAAAAATGGCGCTGCTGCCGGGGAGTGGGGTTTAGAATTCTCTTATTGAAGCATAGTTGTGATCTAATCTTGTTTGTAGTTGAATCGACTTACTTTGTTTTGTGTTTGTTGTTGGTTGTTTGTGAATAGGTGACGAAATGAGTGTGAACGCGAGTAACGGTAGCCAGCTTGGACACCAAGATGACATTGGCAATCTGAACGATGTCAATGAAGCAGTTCAATTAGATGGTGTAGGTGCTATTCGTTTACCTCAGGTCGTGAGAAATGATGTCTTCCACGTGACTAGCACGATGTTACAACTCTTGCAAATGAAAGGACTATTCGGAGGGGTAGCTCATGAGGATCCCCATGATCATATTTAGAACTTTTTGTACGTATGTGGTCCATTCTCATTCAAAAACATCTCACAAGAGCCAGTCCGTCTGCGGTTGTTCCCTTTCTCTTTCATGGGGGAAGCAACCAAATGGTTAGCTGATCTAACAAGGGATTCTATTACGTCTTGGGACGAACTTACCGAGGCATTCTACATAAGGTTTTTCCCTCCTGCAAAGATGATGGCATTGAGAGACAATATTCAGGGCTTTAAGCGTTTAGAGGGTGAGCCAATCCATGAGATATGGTTGAGATTTCAGAAGCTGCTACTTCAATGTCCGACTCACGGGCTTTCCAACAACGTGTTGTTACAACACTTCTACCGGAGTCTAGACTCGGTGAACAAAGGTATGGCTGATCAACCTGTTCAAAGAGGTATTATGCAGCAACCATTTGAGATAGCGTCAAATCTCCTTGATGGGATGACAAAAATAAACCGAGCGTGGTATACTCGGGAGGATCAGGTGTCTCCTTTGACTTTTAGGATGACAAAGGAGCAAATAGAAAAAGACCAAGAGCGGGACCAAAACATGGCCAAAATGATGACTCAATTGGATCTTTAGTCAAAGAATGTAATAGGTAGTGGTTCAAAGGCCGTGAATGCAGTTGGAGTTAGCGTAGTGAATCCCGATGATGCACAATTTGAAGCGTTGTACAATGAGGAAGTACACTTCCTAGCAAATCAGGGAGAAGGATTCTGCCAAAATTATCCAAGGCCAGGTGGAAACCAAGGATGGAATAGAGAGCGTGATGAAGGTTGGAAGGATCGTGATAGGGAGTGGCGTGACCGTGGTACAATTTGGAGAGAGCGTGATGGTTAAAAAGATAGATATGTTCCTCCCCATGAGCGTCAAAAGCCAAAAGAGCAAAGGGCTGACCCGGAAAACTTTCGCACTGAAGATATGCTTCCACGCATTCTCAATAAAGTGGAAGGGTCGGACAAAGTGCTTAAGAAAATGAAAGAGGATGTCTCCACACTAAACCAGACGGTTACCTCTCGCTTGGTGTCCATTAAACAGCTGGAAATGCAAATGGGTCAAATCTCATCTCATTTGAACCCAAGGCCAAAAGGGGGTCTACTAAGTGATACCTTGGCTAACCTAAAAAATGAACCTTGAAAGCGTATCCACATCGTGCCACGACGTTAAATAAGGCGCTTATTGGGAGGCAACTCAAGTGTTTAAGATTTTCTTATTGTTGTTTGAATAACAGGTATTGAATTTGCAGGGTGAAAAGTTGAAATTTTAGGGAAAAGGGCTATTAGGCGAGCCCAGGAACCGGTCGGCGACTCACCGAACAGGTCGGCGAGCCCGATCTGGATCGCCGCTTGAACCATCTAGCTAGCTAGAGGTTATGTAAAACTCGATGGGCCAAAATACCATTCGGTGCATCACCGAATGGGTCGGCGACGTAAGTGACTTGGCCGATCAGCGCGCGAACTAAAAGGTCACAAAGGGGCTGAACTGTTTTTAAATTCAAAATCCTCCCTCATTTCATACTTTTCGACTTCTATACTTTCACAACCGCATGTTTTCACATTTTTGTACTAGTTTTTCTTGTTTTTCGTGTGAGATCAATTACTCGGAGAGGATTTTAGGATACTTTGATAGCCTAGCACTTTAATCTTTTACTTCTAAGGTTGGTTAACCGAACACCGTCATTTCATTTTGGTAAACTCAAATGTGTGATCATTACCTGATTGTTTTTTACTGTGTATTGTTGATTTGTTGAATGTGTGTTGATAATGCATGCCTGTATCTCGTTTCACTTGATGTTAAATTGACCTTAAATTGTGAAATCTCATGTATTTGCAAGTTAAATCTGTTGGGTTGTGTTGAATTTATTATGGGTCTAGTGTGGGTGAAGTCTGAGTAACCCCGAATTGTGCCGATTGTCGGATTTTTCCCAATGATAGAGTGGTTGACGTCATTCTTAAGGGAAAAAGACGTCAATTAGCTAATTTTAGTCAAATCGGGGGAAGTCTGAATACCCCATAGGCATGGGTAGTATGGGTCTGAGCCTAATGCAAGGAGTAGTGGTTAATTTTATTTTCATGGGCTGCGCGTTAGATTTTGAAGGTCGGGGTAATAATCTGGCAGATTGGACTATTCGGCGAGCTGGGTCGAGCTCGCCGAGTGGTTCGGTGGTTCGCCTAAAAAACCCTTGGATTGCCTTTTTATCCTCCATTTTTATGGTCTGAGTTCTGTAACTTTTGGCGATACGCTTGAGCTCATCGAGTTCACTCGGTGACTTACCGAAAGACCCTTCTAATCGCCCTTCTGCTCCCTAAATTCGGAAATTATTCAGTAACTTTCGGAGATCTACTTTTAGTTCGCCGAATGGTGTCGGTGATTCACCGAAAGGCCCTGGACATCACCGACCTGTGCTGAGTTTTGGAAAATTTGATTCTGGAACATTCGACGAGCCCGACTTGGCTCGACGAATGGATTTGGCAACTCATCGATCGGTTCGGCGAGTCTTCCTGCACTATTTTATAACTTTGCAGGTTTTCTTGAATTTCATCTAACGTATATAGTTTTGTTTTGTAGAAACGGATAGAACAAAATTTACTGGAAGAAATCAACAGCCCCGTAAGCGGACCTGAGGCATTGTGATAAACGAGGAGGTTGCACCCTCTTGGAAGGCACTAACTAAACTTTCTCCAACGGGTGGAAGGGTAAAGGAAAGGGTCCATTCAACCCACACCAGTGGAGGGGAGCTCCGACAGCGAGGGCATCTATGCCACTCACCTCACCACTTCTGAGAGTGCGGATCAGTCAGAGAACAATTCTCCGATTTCCGCTTCTAAGCCGAAAGATGACCAACTTCTACAAGCTAGTTGATCGGAGCTATGCTCCAAGGCAATAAATGCTCAGTCTAGGATCCCGGTTCCTCCTATGCCTCCTCCTCCTCAAGCTCCAGCTCAGGCAGTAGTGCAGGCCCCTCCACCAATTCAGGCTCCTCCACCCCATTCACTCAACAAATTAATGGCTGAGGGTTTGAGAACAATTCTAGAGGAAAAACATTTGTCCAAAGATGGAGTGGTAGACCGGTACCCTGAGGTGTGGAACACCATTAAGTTCCATAAGTTCAAAATATTCACAAAGCCCCGAGGCCCATACATTCCTACTTAGGTTTGGGAGTTCTATTCTGCATATGGGAAGTTGGTACCAAAGGGGAAGAAAAAGGCTAGTGCTTTCAAGTCGGTTGATCATATAGTAGTGCGAGGCCGAAAGGTCAAGTGTAGCACCTCAGATATTAATGATGCACTCAAATGTACAATGAACTTTATGCACTACTACATTGACAAAATTAAGAAGAATACCCTCGATGAGTTAAAGGGTTGGCTAGCACCTCTGATTTCTGATGTGACACCGAGGTGGATTGAGGCTGGTGTGTCGATTGAGAAGAAAGACCTGAACGTGGCTTCTAGATACTGGTTCGGATTTATTAGCTGCACTATTATGCCGTTGCAGAATGAGTCGATCCTCCGGCATCCGAAGGCTGCGTGTTTGGGCTGCATCATGGATCAGAAGGAGCTGAATTTAGGTATGATCATAGAACAGGAGATGGCCATGAGGGCCAAGCTGAATTGAATTGCAAATGGTTTTGAACCCATTTTAAAAATTGCCACCTCTTGATGTGTTTGAAAGTGGTCGTTCTCTTGCAATTTGGAGTGTCGGTTGTGATCAATACTGATGACTTGAATAGTGATCTCAATTGAATGATATGAGTGTGCGGCTACGATGAGGCAAATTTAGTTACATAGGTCATATGTGAACTCCTAGAAATTTGTTGTGACTAGTCGGTTGTTGAGTTGATCTCTTGTGATGATCGTTGCACGCTAGCTGAAAATATTGGAGTCTTATTTGATAATTGTGTCGAATTCCACGTATGGTGAGGTTGTCTTGAAATATGTGCTTGGAATTCCTAGAACTTGCCCCATTAGTCTGATTGATTGATGGAAGCAAGCGGTTTAAATGATCTTAGGCACAATTTGTGAAGCGTGAACCAAAAATTGATATAATACCTCTTTGTGGCCACCTTGTGGGAGTGTGAACCTAGCTTGGCACCATTTCAGCCTATCATTTTCTTTGGAAGAAACTTGAACAACTTTGACCTCTTTGTCCCATAACCTATAACCTTCATGAAGTATTGGATCGTTTGAATAGTCAACGGGTGTAGTGAAAAAGGAGGAAAGTCAAGAAGTCTGAAAAATCCCCCTTGATGGATTGTTTTGAAAAAGATGGAACACATCCATGTAAAAAAAGAGAAAGAAAAGAAAAAGGTAAAAATGGAAAAAGTTTGAAAAAGAGAAGAGGTTGCGAAATAAAGTTTGTGAAATGAGTAAAAGAAGTGGGGTACCCAATGAGCCTTGTTTAAATGAAAATAGGGTGGATTGTGAACATCATATAGTGTAAAATAGAAGGAGAAAAGGTGAAATGCAGGCCATGCTTCATGAAGGTAGAAGCCACTAAACCAAAATGATCATACCCTTACACTCAACCCCGTTACAAGCCTTGAAAGACCTTTGTGATCTTGAGTGAGCTGAAAATAATGTTGATTGGAAAATAAGGGCAAGCCTGTGGGTAGAGTCACGCATGTGATTATCTTTGGAAGTGTGAGAGTTGTTTTCGATTCTAATATTCTAAATTGTTGATGAATCTTGTGTGAGCATGGAATCATTCTTGGTGTGAGGGAATTTCAATGCTTTTTCTGAGCTTGAACTTGCATTTGAAGCAAGCATTGTGAGATTGAGTTCTACTTGATGATGGTTAGTCACAGTTTGAAACTTAGAGTGCACAATTGAATATTGTATGTGTAGTTTGAACCTCTTTTCTGCATTCGTGTTGAGTCTTGGGTAGCATTGTTTGTAGACATCCTTATTGAACTGATTGATCTTGTGTTTTACTTGAGGACAAACAAAAGTTTAAGTTAGGGGTGTTGTTGAGTCTGGAATTTCGACTCATTTAGGGCTTGTTATTCATAGTATTAGTGTCCTTGATGCCTATTTTGTGCTCTAAACTGATGTTTAATGTTAATTTGCAGATATAAAGGTAAAAGATCAAGGCAAGGACAATACCGGGCAAAAAGGAGCGAAAAAGATGAAAAAGGTTGAAGATAGTAAAAGTTGTGAATCACCAAAGCCGCTCGGCGACTCCCCGAGTGCCACTTCAGCTCGTCTAAAGTTCCAAACTTCCAGCCCAGGGGAGAAACCAACTTGGTAATGAATTTGGACCTTCAGCGAACCGCCGAACGGATCGACGGCACAAACTTGGATCACCTAAAGTTACAGGGTCTGAATGATGAAGAGTCAAGGCAAACCGGCGATGGAATAGAGACATTGGAGCATCGCCGACTTGGTCGGCGATGCTCGACTAACTCCGCCGAGTGACCCTGTAGGCCAAAATTTGAGAACGTATAAATTGAATTTAAAAAGAATCCGGAGAATATCCTGAGTAATCCTACCAGTGTTGAACTTGGAGTTTTTGTCTTGAACATTATTTTTCTTAGTTTTAGGAGTTTTCTAGTAGATTTTGAGTTGGGTTTTCGATATTAAGCATTTTGGATCATTGTAAAGACGTGGATTGCAATACCCAGATTATGGAGAATGTAATTGATATTGGTTTCTTACTTTTTATGATGTGTGGCTAAAACCCTCATTCTAGGGGGTGTGATTATGTGATTGATTGTCTAATTTTGCTTATGGGTATTAGTAATTACTGATTTAAATGTTGTTTTGAAGTGGGTT
Organism: Solanum etuberosum; assembly: GCA_029582245.1. NCBI lineage: Eukaryota > Viridiplantae > Streptophyta > Magnoliopsida > Solanales > Solanaceae > Solanum > Solanum etuberosum. Next base: position 13,367 of record JAJONR010009417.1, read on the forward strand.
CAGTTGGTAATTGAGTTTTAACTTATGAATTGTAGTTACAAATGCAGTTCTAGATTAGCATTCTATGCTTGCTCGAGAGAGAGGTTTTAGAATTAAGATTATCGATTGATGATTGTAGCGATTGGGTTGTTGTGGTTTCAGCTCGATAGAGTGAATCTTAATTCGATCCTACCTATCTAGCTCAAGAGAGTAGATAAATTAAGGTTTTGGGTTGTTTATAGTTTTACGCTTGTTGAGGTTCGAGAGAACTCACTTGATTCGTGATAGTTGATTGAGAGATGGATATTACACTTAAAGCCTAGCCTATTCACTGAGATTCAACGAACTTTGGTAATTAGGAATCACCCATATAGCTAAATTGACAATTAATCGATCACATCCCTAAGTATCCCTTATCTACTTGATTACTCCCCTGTTTTCTATAGTTGTTAATTGACAAACCTTTACCCCCCCCTCCCCCCATTTGACACTTGCTGTCAACCCCTTAGATTTAATTGAATGATTTCGATAATTTCTATTCCTACAATCGTTTAGAACATGCCTTTCACTTCGTAACTGAATTCTAACTTGTATCACTCCCTGTGGGATCGACCCCAACTCTTTGTTGGGTTTATACTAGATTGCAATCGCCTACACCTAATATTGGATGAGGTGTAGTTAAGCGTTATCACGAACCCTACAAAAAACTCGGGCATCACAAAGTGAAGGTCGCTTAAGTAAAAGGTCTTTCTCTTAAGCAGAGGTCGCTTAAGCGACAGGACCTTCGCAAAAGCAAGGCCTGCAGCACTAGAAAACAAAGCCAACTCTTAAAACTTTGAAAGGACCTTCGGGATTCATTTAGAACCCCGTGAACGCAAAGCACATATGCGAATCAATTATACTCGACGTTCCAAACTCATTGGAACTATGAAAACACCAATCTGAGGTCTCCTTCACCTGACTTCCGTGAAAACCACAAGAAACTAACTCAACGCCTAAAAAGGCTAATACCAGCTTGGGACCTCTCAAAAATCAACCAAGACTAAACTAGGCCTAAAATCATCCTCTGAATCCAACAGAACTCTCGGAATTCCGATCCGAGCATCCGAACCCTAAAAGTTGACCAAAGTCAATCCATTGGCTAAAATTCCACAATTTCACAACTTAAGACCTCAAATCCTCAAAAAGACTTTGAATCTGAATCCGACAACTCTCACAGATCAGATTTCATCTTTCGAGACTGATGGAATCGAAGAAATTCTACTCCGACACTCAAAACACCAAAAGACACCGAAAACCACTTTCTTAACAACTTAAGCCTTTCAAACTCAAAACTTACAAAACTCTCACATTTTGACTCAATGTCCAAAACCAACTTTCAAAACTCAATCATAGAGGAATCAAGGTCAATATTCGGAGGGAAAAATTGTAAATTTCATAGGAAAACAAAAAATAACCACCCAGGTCATTACATTATCCAGCACTAAAAACCATGTTCGTTCTGGAATATAAAAGCAAAAGAAAGTACCTGGAGCCTCGGAGAGGTGAGGATATCTAGCACACATATCCGACTCCATCTCCCTAGTCATGTCACCAACTAAACGATGTTTCCACTTCACCTTCACTAAAGTAATCTCTTTGGTCCTAAGCTTTCGAACTTATGTATCAAAAATAGCTATAGGCTCCTCCTCAAAAAATAATTCTAGACCCAACTCAATTGAATCAAGAGAAAGCACATGGGACTCATCCGGCACGTACTTCCAAGGCATGGAATCATGAAACTCGAGGTGCACGGCTGGCAAGCTAGGTGGCAAGGCCAACTTATAGGCCATCTCGCCCACATGACTCAAAATCTCAAAGGGTCTAATGAATCTAGGGCTAAGCTTGCCCTTCTGTCAAACCTCATCACACCCTTCGTGGGTAACACTCAGAGCCAAACATGATCACCCTCCATGTACACTACGGCTCAAACTCTCTGATCTGCATAACTCTTCTATCGACTCTGGGCTGTCAACATTCTACCCTGGATCATACGAACCTTCTCCATAGCATCTCTAAGCAAGTCTATATCTAATGAATCCATCTCAGCCAAATCAAACCATCTGATCGTAGATCTACACCATCTGCCATACAACGCCTTAAAAGGGGCCATCTGAATACTGGAATGATAATTGTTATTGTAGGAAAACTCTGCTAAGGGAAAATATCGATCCCATCTATCACAAAAATCGATCATACAAGCTCGGAGCATGTCCTCTAACACTTGAATCGTCCGCTCAGACTGACCATCTGTCTGATGATGGAAGGTTGTACTTATATCTAACCGATTACTCAAACCATACTATAATGCCTTCAAAAATGGGAAGTGAACAATGAACCTCGATTATAGACAATAGAAATCAGGACTCCATGTAGTCGCACAATCTGATTGATTTAAAGCTCGACTAACTTCTCCGTCGTATACTTGATCCGAACCGAGATGAAATGGGCGTACTTGGTCAACTTATCAACAACCACCCAAATGGAGTCATAACTATCCACGGTGGTAGGTAGTCCCACAAAAATCCATAGTGATCCGCTCCCACTTCCAAGTAGGAATAGGCATCCTCTAAGATATACCTCCAGGCCATCAGTGCTCACACTTAACCTACTGACAATTCAAACACCTCGAAACAAAGTTTGTAATATGCCTCTTCATATCACACCACCAATAGTGCTAGCTCAGGTCATGATACATCTTCACTGCACCTGGATGGATGGAATATAAAGAATAATGGGCCTCCTCAAGAATCAAATTAATCAACTCACCCACTTTGGGCACATAAATCCTACCTACAATTCGTAAAACATCATCAGAATCAAGGACAACCTCCTTGTCTTTTCCTCCCATCACCTTGTCTCGAATGAGACATAATTTCTTATCATCAAACTGGTTCTCACGATTCTATCCAACTAAGGAAGAATGAGCCTCAATAAAATCAATCAAACCACCTGTATCTTTAGAAATCCATAATCGGACGAGACTGTTGGCTAACCTCTGAAAATCTCTAGCCAATGAAAACCTCACAATGAACCCCATACAGATAATGTTGCCATAGTTTAAGCACAAACACTACAGCTTTCAATTCCAAATCATGGGTAAGGTAGTTCCTCTCATGGGTCTTCAACTGTCTAGAGGCATAGCAAATCAGCTTTCCTTTCTATATAAGAACACCACCTCATCTGACTCCATAAGCATCATAGTACATGGTGAATTCTAGATCCTCTTCAGGTAAAGTCAAAACAGGAGCCGAAGTCCACAAGGTCTTGAGTGTTTGAAATCTTTCCTCACACTCACAAGACCAATAGAAGTTCACACTCTATCAAGTCAATCTGGTCAAACAAGATGCAATAGTGGAGAAGCTCTGAACAAATCGACAGTAATAACCCGCAAGACCCACAAAACTACAGATCCAGTAACTGATGTAGGTCTGGTCAAACCCCATCACTGTCTCTATCTTGGTTAGATCTACCCGAATACCCTCATTGGACACCAAGTTTCCCGAAAAATGCCAAATAATAAAGCCAACAATCACACTTGAGAAGTTGGCATAAAGTTTCTCTTCCCTCAATCTTTGGAGTACAATCCTCAAATGTCAATCGTGATCCATCTAGGTCTTGGATACACCAAGATATTGTCAATGAATACTATCACAAAGGAATCCAGATAAGGTCAGAACACCCCCGTTCATCAACTTCATGAACCCTGCAGGAGCATTAGTCAAACCAAAAGACATCACAAGAAACTCATAATGCCCATAACGAGTTTTGAAAGATGTCTTAGGGATATCCAAAGCCCTAATCTTCAGTTGATAGTAACCAAACCTCAAGTTTATCTTAGAAAACAGAGATGTGCCCTGAAGCTGATCAAACAAGTCATCAATACGAGGAAGAGGATATTTGTTCTTCACTGTCACTTTATTCAACTGTCAATAATCAATACACAACCTCATGTATCCATCCTTCTTCCTCACAAATAACATAGGAGCACCCCATAGAGAAACACTAAGGCGAATAAACCCCTTACTCAACAATTCCTGCAACTGATCATTCAATTCCTTCAACTCGGCTGGAGCCATACGATAAGAAGGACTAAAGATGGGCTTGGTTCCTGGCTTCAAGTCAATGGAAAAATTAATATCTCTATCCGGAGGAACACATAGAAGGATCGTAAGGAACATATTTATAAGCTCTCGAACTACAGGCACTGAATCCATGGGAGATGGCTCAACGCTAGTATCCCAAATGAAATCCAAGTAGGACAAACACCCTCTATCAACCAATCTCTAAGCTCTAATAAAGGAGATAACTTTACTAGGGTAAAAAACACTAGCACACGTCCACTCAACTCTCGAGACACCCGACATTGCTAAGGTCACGGTCTTAGCATAACAATCAAGAATAGCATGAGCCGGAGAAAGACAATTGATACCTAAAATATTATCAAAGTCTATCATCCCCAAAATGATCAAGTCTACCAAAGTATCATACCCGACCAATGAAACAAGATAGGATCGATACACTCAATCCACCTCTAACGATTCACCCACTCATGTAGAAAACATGAATAGGCACAGGCATGTAATCAGACATCATATCAAATTGAACAGCAAAATAGGTAGATACATATGAGAAAGTAGAACTCAGATTAAATAATACAAATGCAGGTCGATGGCTAACTAGGACGATACATGTGATCATAGCATCAAAAGAACTCTCGGCCTCACGCCTCTCTGGAAAAGCATAACACTGTCCCTTACGGCCACCTTCAGTCTGGGTAGAACCTCTAACTCCACCATGTGGAGCTGGAGTACCCTTACCAGAAGTCCTACCACCTCTACCGGATGAAAATCTTCATTGACCCCTGGCCGGAGGCGCTGAATCCCTAGCTGGAGAAGTCAAATAGGAACGTTGAGGTCCTAAATGAGTTTGTGGAGGACAGTGTCGCATTATATGACCTGAACACCCACAAGTAAAGCAAGATCTTGGCATGGATAACTGCTGCTACGAACCAAGAGAACTACCAATGCCACCTCAGCCAGAACCATAAGATCCTTGGACTAACTACCCACTCGCAGCTGCTGGCATAGAAGCATCAACTGGTCCACGTTGCTGAAAGGAACTATTACCTCTATGCGAACCTCTACCTCTAGATGAGGCTCCAGAAAACTGACCAGAATAATAGGCCCTCTTGGGCTCCCCAAACTCATCTAAAACCATCAATTTTGCCTTCATAGAGGTGCTCACAATGGACTGGAAGGAAGCCCCTTCTCTGGCTTCTCTGAAACATAAGACCTGACGGAGAAAGTCAACTCTCTCACAAACATGCGGGCTATCTCTACCTCGTCTGGGCTATCTCTACCTCATCTGGAACAATAGTCATTGCATGCCTAGAAAGCTCACAGAAACGAGCCTCATACTCGGTAACAAACAAACTGCTCTGAGTCAAGCTCTCAAACCTCCAAAGACTATCCTCTCTCACACTCCAAGGAATGAAGCAGTCTTGGAAAGCACTAGAGAACACATCTCACTCTGCCGGGGGAGATCCAACTAGTCTAGACCTCATAAAAGTCCTCTGGAATGCCCACGAAGCTGAAGTGCAACAAACCAAACATCCAACATACCTAGTGCTTCAAGCATCTCATGGAACAAAGTCATGAACTCATGAGCATCCTCACTCTTACTATGCTGAAACTGGGGTGGTTTCATCTTTTGAAACTTCTCATAACACTCTTTATCAGCCGCTATCAGAATAATCTTGACAGCAATCTGTGCAGCAACAACCAATGTAGGAACAACTAGTGGCTGGCCCACCTTAACATGAATACCCAGAGTCTGCACCCCTATCCTCATCTGAGCACCCTGTGGCGTACCTGCTGCACTACCCTGAGGGAGGTTCTCTAACACACCTAGCATCCTCAACAAAGTATCCTAAAACAAAAGAGCTCCAAACTCAGGAGGAACCTCATCATTAGCAACCCAACCTGTGGCTCGGGAGAAGCCTCTCTAGCTCGACCTCTGGTTGGTTCCGCTCCATGGACATGAGCTCTAACCTATGTTACTCCACGAGCATGACCTCTAGCTCGGGCTCTACATATACCCCTAGCTAGGGTCTCAACAATAGGATCGGGGAAGGCCTCCCCTTTACCACTGGAAATAGAAGCTCTGGTCCTCAGCATCTTCCAAAACAATATGTGGTAACTCAGCACTAGCAAAGGTAACCACACACGATAAAAAGGATGAATTGATGTGAGGCCAAAAATATAGATTTATAATCATTATTTACCTCACATTTATTATTTTCATTTTTCCTTTTTGAGCATGAATTTTATGGATTGTGTTTAATAGTATATTTTATTTGTAGGAATAAAGTGGTGTAAAGTTGAAGAAGTTTGGAGCTAAAACGAATTAAAGATGCAAGATTATAGAAGGAAATCAAGCAGACAACTTAATGGATTAAATTGAATATTATATTATATTTATATATATTCAATCTCTACAAAAGAAGTAATGAACTACTACTCCCATGTCTCAAGCTTTAAAGACCCTCCAAATTGTGCGGCGGTTACATAGCAATACGCATACAACTAGGAAATCAATTACTTTCGATTTTGGTTTTCCTATTTGTTTTGGACACAATTATTTTATATAGGGTTTTCTACATTTATAAATAGTCCATTGAAATAATTATTAGGGAGATAGATCATACTTTGTAAGAACAGTTATCCATACTTTTTAGGGTTCTTTTCTTCTTCTTTTCTTAGAGATTAGTAGCTAAAGACCCTTGTTCTGGGATGCGGCTACGGGTAATTGTTGAACATTCGCTTGTTATAAATTAATGATTGGTTATCAAATAAATTACTTTTGTATTCTTATTTTAGTATTTTATGCTTGATCGCCATAGAAATAAATATATTTTCTATTCTTGGACTCGGGAGATGAAGTGATAGATAGACCAAAGAATACAAAAAGCTTGATCTTTCTTTTATATCACTTGATTAGATTCGCGTTTAGGATTAACACCTGAAAGAACACCTAGCTTGGTTATGAAAAATGATGAAATTTAAATGTTCGCCAATTGGGTATGTCTATCCCCGCTCAACGATGTAGTTACACAGTCAGTTGGCGTAGGCGAGTATTGGTCAGGAGATCATGATCATAAAATCAACCCTATAAATCAGTAATTTGATAACCGTAGTTAATTCATTACATGAGATGCGATACATGAAACCCTATGCATGTTGCAGCCCTGAAATTTTCTAAATATTGTAAGTAATAAAAATTATATAATTCTTGCATTCTTAGTATTTAAATAAAAATCAATTCTCTTGGCACTCTAAAATAAATAATTAGACTAGTATAATTTAGTAAAATAGTTAATTGACAAGTCATTTGGGTTTGATAATCCAGCTCTTTTAGAGGCACTATATTACTTGCGCGACCATATACACTTGAGTGTGCAATTGGAAGCAACAAGTTCTTAGCGCCGCTGCCGGGGACTTAGAAATTAACTATTCTTCTCGGTTATACTTTTTATTTTTCTTTTTTTTATTTATTTACTTTTTGATACATATATGTTTTTCTATTAATTAATACTCGTATTTGGGATGGACTCTTCGCAAGAAATAGTGGGGAATGATGAATATTCATGTGTGATAAGACCTTGTCCTAATTGCAAAGGAGCCCACTTTTGGCAACAATCATATATATATAAAAATAAAAGACAACCCTAGGCCCGCCTACGTGGTGCCACCACAAAATAAAATTTCCTTCTAATTTATTTATTTCCAAAACTAGACTTCCCTTTCATAAAAAGTTGTGACTTTTATAAAAGTTGCAACTTCAATGAAGAGTTGCGACTTTTATGAAAAAGTTGTGACTTTTATGAAAGGTTAAGACCTTTATGAAGGGTTGCAACTTTTCTAAATAGTTGTGACCTTTCCGATAAGGCACAACAAACATTTGTTCACACTACCCTTTGTTGTGTATAAATAGAGGAATTTCCTCTCATTTTAAAACAATGAAAATTCTGAACTTCTTATTCCTCTTCTTTTTCTTCTTCTTCTGCACAATTAATGTAACACCCCATAGTTTAGTAGGCCAACTAGGGCTAAGTGTGAAGGCAACAAGAGCCAAGGGTCAAGGCTGCCCCAAGCTTGGGATGCACTGCCTCATCTCCACGACCACCACCATGGCCAGTGGTGAGGACCACGTCTCGTGGTGTGGTCTGTGAAGGCCAAGGCAGTAGCTCCCTTAAAGCTGCCTCAAAGTGGCTCACCTTCACAAGCCACTTCACGGCCAATGGTGAAGACCACAACTCGTGGGATGGCTCGTGAAGATGCCTTAGTCTTGTGGAGGCCAAGGCCTCATTGCCTAGCTACTGTTCCATGACCATAATGAGGACCACGGCTCGTGGTCCCTCTCGTGAAGCCTGGGAGTAGGCTGCCAAGTTAGGGGCATAATGGGAAATTCCAATTCAAGTGGTTATTAGGTGAGGTCATTTTGCCTAGTCTTTGAACACCTATATAAGCTATTTTAACCCTTTAAACTCTCAAATTAAGTCATTATTTCCCAAGACCCAATAAAATCCCCAAAAGCTCTACTCTCAAATATTTCTCTCTCTTAGGTCAAGTCAGGTCTCCATTGTTTCAAGCTTGGTAGGCTTTGTAATCAAGGTATGATAGCTTATTCATCCATGGATTCTTCCATCAATGGGGCCCCCTAAAATTCCATAATTTGATGAAGAATTTCCCCAATTAAAGTTAGGGTTTCTTCAATATTGTGGGTTATGTTGATTATGGATCCAATTGAGTGGATATTGATTGTTTATGAATGAATTACTAGTGAATCATGTTATTATGATGAAAATACATGTTTTCTACCCCTAACCCTAGTCTAATTGATGAAATTGAAGTAATGTGGGTTTATGCCTTAAAGAGAAAAATTGGGGATTTAGAGATGATCTTCTAGAATCGATAATGTGTCTAGTAATTATTTGAGAATGAAAAGTATATTGACATGAATTGAATTATATTAAGGTATACATGATGGATCATGACTAGTAATGCTTGAGATGGAACCTTTATGATGAGATATGATTAGAATTGCTTAAGAATGAAGCTTGTGACTAGGATGTCTTGTGATCTAGCTATGTATGATGATCTTAAGAAGTAAAGCTTTGAGAGTAAAGCTAATGTGTTGAATTATGAATGTTAGGGCTTTGAGAGTGAAGTGTCTATGATTAGGTTGTTGTTATTGTGTTGTTAAAAGGACATTCTCATATACACACCTATACATGAACATGATATGATACGAATGGTTCTCTCGCATAGAATGATTCTAGGTTGAAAGTCTTGCTCACCTAATTGAATCTAAAAGAAAGTAATCATGGATGGTGAAAGTTTTTCTCACGCATGATATAGAGAGTTGTCTTAATTGATTTACCTTGAATCGGTAGGCCAAGAGCACCCTTTCATGAATAAGTAAAAAGTTGTCTTAATTGATGTAACTTGAAACATTAGGCCAAGAGCACCCTTTCATGAGTGACTAAGGAGTTATTCTAATGAATTGTCTTGAATCGGTAGGCTAATTGCACCCTTTCATGAGGAGTCAATGAGTTATTCTAGTAATGTACCTTGATTCTATAAGCCAAAGGCGCCCTTTCATGAGTAATAAAGTTAATTAAAGACTTAATAACTACTCTGTGGGAATGTAATGCACAGCACCGAGTGGATATTGAATGAGATGGAAGCTCTCCCGTAGTAAGGCCGGGTTTCTAGAAGTAATCTCTTGAGATGGAAGCTCCCCCGTACTAAGGCCGGGTTTCTAGTAGCAATCTCTTTATCCCATAAACTATGTGCCCTCATACGTTATTATCTAGTGGATCCACCTAAGCTAATTGTATGGTTCTACCTTAGGCAAGTAGAACAACCCCTTTTCGGTGTAAGGGGTTTGCTACAGTGATTCGGGCGGTTGGTGGCCCCTTCGAGAGTTGCGGGTCCTTGCCGCTGCATGAGTGTTAGCTCACGCTCAAAATTCCTCCGACAAGAGTCCTAGTCGTTGCGCTGCGGTCCGTTTCCCGGCTTCACGTGACACCGGATTCCATGTTTAGCTCACATGGTCTCATGTCGATTAAGGCTTACTTCCCACAATAACAAGAAGTTATAATGAACTTAGGCTTGCTTAAAGAGGCATCTCGAAGTGTTCAAAGGTTTTAAAAGAGGGACTAGTCCCCAACTATTGAATATGTATGATGGCCTAAAGTGGTACTTAGTATGGGTGGGATTATGGGGTCTTATCCATGAATTGCACAAGTATGACTTGAAGCTACTTATGAAGTGTTTCTCTTATATGATGTATGCTTAGCTTGGATTGTTGCTATAGTTGCCTTCCTTATTATGTTTGACTAAAGGTGAAGATTCCCTTGTATATGAGAATTAAGCTAAGGATGAGATCAAAGAATGGTAAGTATGATTATGATGGCCTAAAAAATGGTACTTAGTATGGGTGAGATTATGGGATCTTATCCATGCATTGCACAAGTATGACTTGAGGTTACTTATGAAGTGGTTCTCTTATGTTATGAAGAACTAAGTAATGACTATGCTTATGAATATGATGTATCTCCTATGTTCATGGATTATGCCTTAAGTTGACTAATGCTTATATTATATCTAGATTGGAGATTATGCTTATGCCTATGTTATTATCTCTTATGCTTATGTCTTATGTTGGCTAACGCTTATGTTATGATCTTATGGTGTTTTGGTAGCTATCATATTTAGTGCATTTTGTACTAACGCATACTCTTGCCTACATTCTTATCAAATGTAGGGTCCAGCGATATTGAGTTCCATTCCCGTGGCTAGGTTCCTAGTAGAGCATGGAGTTGAAGATTGGTGAGTCCTCATAGCATTCGAGGATATAGCCACCATTTCTTTTATGTTCTTTCATTTTATGTTTTATACTGTTGTATGGGTTGCGTCCCAAAGATGTTCATGTTTTAGATGGTTTGAGACAAAGTGTTATAGACTTGCGCTTGTTTTTAAAAGGACTTCGATTGTATGGAAAAAGTTTTAAATTTATGCATCATTTCTATTTAATTTATGTTATGATATGCTAAGTGGCTTGTATGAGTCCTCTCAGGGTCTTGTATGCCATGTTACATCTAGGGTGTACCCCTGGGTCGTGACAAACTTGGTAATCAAAGCACAAGGTTTAGAATGATTCTAGGATGTCTCAAAACAACGTCTAGTAGAGTCTTGTTCATAAGTGTGAAGCGCATCACATTTATGAATGAGAAGCTATTAGATGATTAGGAAACTTCACTTCTTCATTCTCTAAGTCGTACGATAGAGTTTAACTCTATAAGGTTTTTCTCCTAAGATGGAGGCTAAGAGAATAAAGGATAAGCAAGCTCCTCCTAGTGGTTTGGGTGTGAATGCTCATAAGCAAAATAGGTTTTATGCACTTCAAGCTAGAGGTAACCATGAGTGTGCTCTCGATGTGGATCCTGGTATGTTGATAGCTTCTTAATTGATGTTTGTGAATTGCTAGATTTTTTATGTTGTCATTTTGTGATGTTTTGGTTGCATTCCTATTATGCTCCTTTGTGATAGTAGAACCCGTATAGTAAAAAAATTTAGTTCCCGAATGAGCCTATCCGAGAGTGGAATGGGGAAAGTCTATACCCTAAGTTTGGGTTATGTCTTGTCTTGAGAATGACTTTGAGGGTTGCATATACCACCTAGTTAAGGTGAGGGAGAAAAGTTCAAGTGTTGACCAACTTCAAAGAGTTAGTTGTCTTTTAAGATTGATCGTAAGTATGGTCATTATGAGTAGGGTGTTTAGATAATACTTAGATGTGTTTGGCTAGTACACTCTACCAAGGGTAGTATCTATGGTTTAAAATGGTTCCTGATCGTCTTATGTGTTAAAAGTGAAAGTTAAGCAATGTATTGATCCAACCTTAGTAGAATTGAAAGAGATAGTGCCTAGAAAAATCCGTTGAGGCTGCTTCCTCCCAAGGGGGAGATGGTGTGCCTTGATGGCAAGGTCATTGTGTGTTTATATGTTACCATGATTTCTTTATATGCATGTTCATGAAAAAGCTTGAGTCTTGGTAGAAACGACTTATGTGAATTGTTTTCCTCTTGTTGTAGTGCATTGAGTAGAGTTGCCTATAGACTTCATGAGATGAATAGATGAGCTTGTCTTAGTTCGGAGTTGAGAGATTCCTCCTTGATTGAATGTTTTTTTAGAGTAAATTGCATATGAGCTCCATGAGTGTATGTTGAGCATGATTTAGTTCGGAGATGGTAGTTCCTCCTTGAACATGAGTGGATGTTGAATTTCATGAATGTTGGGGTTGATAGATGTAGTTCCTACTTCCTTGTGTTGCATTGAGTACGATTAGCTTGGAGTTGAAGTTTTCCTCCTTGGTTGTGTGCATTTAGATGTGTTGCATGCATGATGGGCTGCCAGTCTAGAGTCGTTTTCTTTGAGAGGTGTTTAGAATCGTCATTCGAGGATGAATTTCCCCAAGGGGGAGATATTGTAGCACCCCGTAGTTTAGTAGGCCAACTAGGGCTCTGTGTGAAGGCAACAAGAGCCAAGGCGAAGGGGAAAGGCCCAAGCCAAGGGCCAAGGCTGACCCAAGCTTGGGATGCACTACCTCATCTCCACGACCACCACCACGGCCAGTGGTGAGCACCACGGCTCGTGGTGTGGTCCGTGAAGGCCAAAGCAGCAGCTCCCTTGAAGCTGCCTCAAAGTGGCTCACCTTCACAAGCCACTTCACGTCCAGTGGTGAAGACCATAGCTCGTGGGATGGCTCGTGAAGATGCCTTAGTCTTGTGGAGGCCAAGGCCTCATGGCCTAGCTACTGGTCCATGACCACGATGAGGACCATGGCCAGTGGTGAGGACCACGGCTCGTGGTCCCTCTCGTGAGGCCTGAGAGTAGGCTGTCAAGTGAGGGACACAATGGGAAATTCCAATTCAAGTGGTTATTAGGTGAGGTCATTTTGCCTAGTCTTAGAATACCTATATAAGCTATTTAACTCTCTAGAAAGAAGAAGAAGAAGCTAGGTCAAGTCAAGTCTCCATTGTTTCAAGCTTGGTAGGCTTTGTAATCAAGGTATGATAGCTTATTCATCCATGGGGGCAAGCTAGGTCAAGTCAAGTCTCCATTGTTTCAAGCTTGGTAGGCTTTGTAATCAAGGTATGATAGCTTATTCATCCATGGGGGCAAGCTAGGTCAAGTCAAGTCTCCATTGTTTCAAGCTTGGTAGGCTTTGTAATCAAGGTATGATAGCTTATTCATCCATGGGGGCAAGCTAGGTCAAGTCAAGTCTCCATTGTTTCAAGCTTGGTAGGCTTTGTAATCAAGGTATGATAGCTTATTCATCCATGGGGGCAAGCTAGGTCAAGTCAAGTCTCCATTGTTTCAAGCTTGGTAGGCTTTGTAATCAAGGTATGATAGCTTATTCATCCATGGGGGCAAGCTAGGTCAAGTCAAGTCTCCATTGTTTCAAGCTTGGTAGGCTTTGTAATCAA
>JAJONR010009418.1:0-21637 GCA_029582245.1 Solanum etuberosum
ATTTGTGATAAACTTGAAGACTTACATTAAACAATCAAAAAAGGCAAGAGAGTTCATTTACACTTGGATTGCTTACCTCCTACAACTATAAATAGGAGGATTATTACATATATTTTTTTTAGGAAATTCTACGAGCATCGGAAAAATCTACAATATCAACTACATAGTTCTTCGAAAGAGTGGTCAACGTAGGCAAGTGCTTCTCGAAGCTCTACATCACCCTACATTAGAGAAATACGCTATTTGTGATAAACTTGAAGACTTACATTAAACAATCAAAAAAGGCAAGAGAGTTCATTTACACTTGGATTGCTTACCTCCTACAACTATAAATAGGAGGATTATTACATATATTTTTTTTAGGAAATTCTACGAGCATCGGAAAAATCTACAATATCAACTACATAGTTCTTCGAAAGAGTGGTCAACGTAGGCAAGTGCTTCTCGAAGCTCTACATCACCCTACATTAGAGAAATACGCTATTTGTGATAAACTTGAAGACTTACATTAAACAATCAAAAAAGGCAAGAGAGTTCATTTACACTTGGATTGCTTACCTCCTACAACTATAAATAGGAGGATTATTACATATATTTTTTTTAGGAAATTCTACGAGCATCGGAAAAATCTACAACATCAACTACATAGTTCTTCGAAAGAGTGGTCAACGTAGGCAAGTGCTTCTCGAAGCTCTACATCACCCTACATTAGAGAAATACGCTATTGTCAGCCCTCGAAACACAGAAAAGTGCTTCCCAGAGGTCTATATCACCCTACATTCGAAAAATACGCTATTGTCAGCCCTCGAAACACGAAAAAGTACTTCCCGAAGGTCTACTTCACCCTACATTCAAGAAATACGCTATTGTCAGCCCTCAAAACATGGAAAATATTAGGAGAGAAGAATCAAGAGAACAACGGAATTGTACTCGTAAAGATTCATCAACAAAAGTACTTTTTCTTTTATTTATTTATTTATTTTAATTGTAGTTAATTTTCAGCATTACAAAAATTTGTTGCCAACAATAATATAGTAAAACCATATTCAATTATTATTTTCTTAATGATTGTGTCAAGTCAAAATATGACAACTAACAAGTAAAAGTGAATGGATGTAGTATCAAGTCAAAATATGACAACTAACAAGTAAAAAATGGACCACAGTCCACACATGAATCTTAGTTAAATGCATATGTGCATTTTGGTTGATTACGAGTAGGTATTGAGATTCTAGTTGTTAGGGATTTAGTTGAATCATAAAACCGCGGCATGTGATGTAAGGTTAAACACACATTAGGGGATCGAACACACCCGCATATTAAAACCTAGTAGTAGTAGTATTTAAGTGGAGAACGATAAAAAGGCAAGCTCATTATACACCATCTCAAACCGTGCGCCAAATGACCCTTGAAAATTCCTCAGTCATAAGAAATAGAACAAGTTTCTAAATTTATCGGTCAAATGAAAATGCCCAACTGTCATGGGCATAGTGAACTTTGCCATTCTTGATGGTTGATGAGGAGTCTTTCATCATGTATGTGTTCATCAATAACACACTCAACCACAACACAAGTTATTATAACTTGCTTGTTTTCCTCACCAATTTGATTGTTTCTTAGAGGTCCCGTCCACTAAGAAAACATTCTACTGTTGTTCCCTCTTCCCTTAAAAATTGAGATCAAACATACATCTGACCATTCTTGTTAATATCTTGTGGACCGATGGCCCATGTATCAGATATTAAACTGATAAGAACAGTCACTACACTTGATCTTACTTGAAGCCCGAGAAAGGTATATAAAATTCATCTGACCATTCTTAAGAACCTTTTGGTGCCACTCATGAATCAGATGGGCCAGATTTCTGCATCAAGTGGGAGAATTACACCCTCCTATCATGTATCTTAAGAAAGGGTTACACTCTACTTCCAGCTGAGCAGCAAACAATTTTGTGGCAAGGACAGTCCATGTGCATAACCGATTAATCTGTCGAACAACCATTATAATGCTACCTCTGACCTTTCCGAGCTAGAAATCTTTCCCGAGCAGCTTGTATCATGCTGGCACGGTCTTCGGGTGGCTGAATTGCAGCAATTTCTTTCTTTTCCACAGTCGAAGTTACTTCTTGAATTTGGTTATCAGGCTGGCTAGATCCCCCACTGTTCCATGCACAAGAAAGTTCAAACAAATGGATAGCATAATATAAGTAAATCGCCTCAAATGTCAAGCATATGTTACTTACCTCAGTTTAGACACATTTAGTTTCTCAAGCTTCGCTAAGATTGGCGCAACCCATCGCATCTCAACTGCACATACATTACGCATAAATGGGCGTGAAGTAACTATTAATTCATGATAGACGACATAGTTTGGAAGCATCCCATCCTCATCTGATTTTAGCACAGAAGATGGATGGACCTGCACAATTAACAAGGAACTCAAGGCTTGAAAGTTGAAATATACCAGTTCAAGTATAAAACTATAATTTTGGTACATCTATAACGCAGCAGACAGATCTCATCCCAGTATGATAACTGACTAAGGAGTACGTATATCATGTTTAGAGTTCATTTTCAAACTAAAGATGAAACTTTAGACCATGGCCTCAGATAAGTGGTGATTTTAACACTTATTCAGCATCAATTACTTAAGCTTTTGTAGTTCTTTAGTATATATTTATGCTCAAATCACATTGGAATCAAGATAAAAAACTGCAAAGTATGTGGCGTCTCGTAGATCTATGCAGCCAGCAGAGGTCTATGCAACAGAGGTCCCATCTGTGCATCCAACAGAGACTTATGCGACACCACTGAATACGCTAAAGAAAAAGTCCTGAAAATTGTCAAGTCTGTGTGAAGTTGTCTGTGTCCCACATAGAGGACCTGTGCGAGCCGCACACATCTATGCAATCTCGCAAAGGTGGACAGACAGGGTGTTTTTGTCCGGAACTTCTAAGTCTTATCCAGTTGTATCAATATTTAGATTATTTTTAGTATCTTTAGCTTAAAAACACAAGAGAACAACACTGAGAGAATATTGTAGAGAAAAGCAACACAAGTCTGGAGGAATCCAATCTTGCTTTTGTTTGTTTCAAACTCTTTCTTTTCTTCTCATGATTAATATGATGAGCTCTTATTGTTTATTCGTTTCTGTCGATCTTAGCATGAATGGCTAAACATCTATCTAGGGTTTAATCCAAATCTATGGTATCCATGTAATTTCTTGATTCATTTGTGGTATAAGGTGTTAGCGTTTTACTTATTCCAATTGAATATGTATTTAACCACTATGAACGAGGGAGTGCCCGCTCTTGGTTGTGCCCTTTCAATCTATCTTGGGAAAAAACATTGTATCTACGGTTTGATTCAATCAGCAGGTTGACTAGACTTCCCAAGGAATTGGAGCGTCAAACCAATAGAGATCATTCAGAATCATCACTACTGCGTGCTTAACTAGGGCTGGGCATATTTCGGTTCAATCTGAAAAAACCGACTGAACTGAACATTTTTAATTTCCGTTTCAGTCTTTCGGTTTGATCGGTTTTTGGTTATTGAAAATTTTAATTCGGTTAACCGAAAAACCGAATTTTATTGCAAGTCAATTTTTCATTCAACACAATATATTGGGTTAAGACTTAAGGGGTCGTTTGGTAGAGTGCATTAGAAAAAATAATGCATGCATTAGCTTTGTGTTTACTAGTATCTTGTTTGGTACACTTTTTCAACCTATGTATAACTAATACACTCTATTTGGTATTAAGGCATGTACAACTAATACTTGGAAATCCATGGTATTAATAATGCAAAGGATTTTAATGCATGCACTAGAATGATTTTTTTTTTTTATGACCGTGGTGTCTAGACCAGCTTTCGCGCACCTCGACTTGTTCCACGGGATACCTACTACCTCTCATCAGCAACAGGTACCAGTCAAGTACCAGATAACTCTATCCACCAAGGCTAGGACAGATGGGAAGAATCACCTAGTGTTTTTTGTCTGCACTGAGTTTTGAACCTAAGATCTCAGGGTTCTCAACCACTTCATTAACCACTAGGCCACACCCTTGAGTGCCATGCATTAGCTTGATAAAGACATAATAACCCTCAAAACCTTTTCCACATACTTTTCACTATATTTGTGGAGGGGGTATTTTGTAAGCAAATATTTTTTGTGGAAATTATGCAATGCATGTTATTTTTAATACATCAAATCAAACACTGCACAAGAAATAATCTTAGCATTACTAATGACAGCATTACTATTACACCATATTCGACACTATTCTTATACACTCTACCAAACGGCCCCTAAGTGAGTTTGCCAAATCCAATACATCCACATCCCAAATTAAAATAACCAACCCAGCCAAACTCCCTACCCTAAACTCACAACTTAGTACTCACACTCCCACAAATCACAAACCACCATCGCCGACGCCACAAAACTGTCCAGACCACCATCGTTCACCACAAGACCTCCATTGCCAATGTACATCTGAACTCATGGTGCACACCATTTGCTTTACTTTGTTACTTTTATCTACTTCTGAACTCATGGATGGACACCATTTACTTTACTTTGTTACTTTTATCACAGGTCTTCAATCTTCATCACTTAAACTAAAGAGGTAAAGAAATAATTAGGCAAACACAGATATATGTCTCTGGACAGCTAATGTATCATCACGAAGTTCCTGGAGAAGTTCTCTTAATCTGTAAAAAACTCAGTTCACCCACAGAAAAAGGCTCAATATAAGTGATATCCAAACCGAAATTGTGAAGATCAAACTGAACCGAATTTATATCAGTTTGGTTTCGGTTAATACTATCATCAAACCGAAAACCAAAAAAACACATACAAAATTTCGTAAATCGAACCAACCGAATGCCCAACCCCATGCTTAATGAATAGGAATATGAGTTAAGTAAAACTACGTCTAAGTTGGAAGACCGTGGCATATGAACAATGATAGCCTAATAAATTGTCGCTAATTACTAATCCACATGAATCAGCGAAGTTGAACGAATTCATAGAGGCGGTGGAACTCTAGGTTTCTCTCATAATGATTACAATCTATCTTTACTGCACTCTCTTAATTGTTAGCTTATAATCTGTAGTTTTGGTATTAATAAATAAAATCACCTTAAAAAGATAATTGGCACTGTATTACGAATAAATCAACGAACTAAGTCTTAAATCTTAACCCCCATATAATTGGTCTCTGTTGAATTCAACTAGGAAATACTTCCAGTAATTACTATGACAATCGCTTACTCTTTTATGAGGGTACGATTGAGCGTTATCAGCCTCCACAAAAATGGGCAAACACAACGGAGTAGCACTGTGAAACAGCAATTACCTGAACGAGTTCAGACTTGAAACCAAGAGGCCGATACCCGTTATGTCGAATCATTCGCTCAGCAAGCTGATTTGCGTAGCCAATGCACAGTGCTTTCCTCAAACTTTTGTACTCATGTTGGCCGCCTCTCCGTCTATTGCTTGTTTGGACATCTAATGAGCCTAATTTTAAGCAGACAACATAAAGAAACTTTTAGAAGATTTATATTCCAGAAATATTATGCGGGCACCCATGCAGTACAACTAACAGAAAATAAACCCTAACTCAAGGGAGGCGTGTGAGAAATATATGAAAAGAATATTATTGAATTGTTGTTGTGTCTATACATTATTACATTGAGACCCTATTTATAGACACTAGAATACAATCCTTTACCAAGTAGGATACTATTTACTATTCCTATTTCTATTTGTATTCCTATTCCTATTCTAAATAGGATTGTATAAACCTATTCCTATTCTAATAGGATTGTATAAACCTATTCATGTTCTAACACTCCCCCTCAAGCTAGTACATACAATTCATGTACCTAGCTTGTTACAAATGTAATTAATACGAGGACCGATGAGGGGCTCGGTGAGATATCTGCAAGTTGATCAATCGACTTCACAAAATTGACAGTCAATCTCAATGTGCTTGTCTTCTCATTAAATACTGGATTTGATGCATAATGTCAGTCAATCTCAATGTGCTTAATCTTCTCATGAAATACTGAATTTGATGCATAATGCCGATAAAACACAGAGTGATAAAATTACAGTGTTGAACTTCCCAAACCAAACTTGCAAAGACTTTCAGACCATAGAGTGACTCACATAATCGACATACAAGTCTACTAAACTCCCCCTGAGCAACAAAGTGCTCAAAATCTAGTATAAAGTATATGGATCATGTTGGAATCAATAGATGAGTAAATATTAAACAAGAAAGTCACCGAAAAATTGGCCGGATCATGCTCATACGCCGGAGTATTAGATTTGATGGCTGAAAGTGGTCACAATCTAAGAAATAAAATTATATGGGTAGGGTCGGAATGATGGCATGACCCAAATAGAAAATAGAAATTATATAGGAAAGGTCGGATTGACGGCACAATCCTATTGAAAAAGAGAAATAATATGGGCAGGGTCAGAATTATGGCACAACTCTACTGAAAAAAGAAAAATTATACAGGTAGGGTTGGAATGATGGCACAACCCAACGCAAATCAGATTTGAGGAGTCACTGGAAAGACGAATGGAACGATGCAAATCAAATCTGAGGAGTCACCGAAAAGACACACGGTGCTATGCAAATCAAATATGAAAAAGTAGTTCGGAAAAATCCACGGTACTACACACATTAAATATGAAAAGTAGTCCGGAGAGATGCACGGTGCCACACAAATCAGTTATGCAACAAAAAGGTAGTCACCAGAAGGATGACACGGTGCTACACAAATTAAATATGAAAAAGTAGTCACCAGAAGGATGACATGGTGCTACACAAATTAAATATGAAAAAGTAGTCACCGGAAAGATAACACAGTGCTACACAAATTAGATATAAGAAAGTAGTCACCGGAATGATGGCACGGTGCTACACAAATTAGATATGAGAAAATAGTTACATGAAAATACATGGTGACCCAATTTTTGCTAACATAATCGTTGGCCAGACGGGCGACATATATGGGTAATAGCCGCCCGCCGGCAACGGAAGCTCTTTGATTGTTTACCAAGATCGTAGAGGCTCTAATACCATGTGAGAAATATATGAAAAGAATATTATTGAATTGTTGTTGTGTCTACATTATTACATTGAGACCCTATTTATAGACACTAGAATACAATCCTTTACCAAGTAGGATACTATTTACTATTCCTATTTCTATTTGTATTCCTATTCCTATTCTAAATAGGATTGTATAAACCTATTCCTATTCCTAATAGGATTGTATAAACCTATTCCTATTCTAATAGGATTGTATAAACCTATTCCTGTTCTAACAAGGCGCAAAGTGAATTGCATAGTAGACTACAGATGCCATATTATGATGTTTAAAATGAAAGGGACAAGTTAAAATTCTAAAAATCCCAAACAGGACAATCTGGAAGGCCTTAATTTATCATGTCTTGTATTTTGAAAACTCTTGCAACAGAAAACCATTACCTTTAGTGATTTTTTGCATTATTTGAGATAACTGTTTCCTGACATCTCTCACAAACACCATCCCGCGGACCTACAATTGACAAGATCTGGAATGAATAGAATCTCCTTATGTCATTCCATTTATGTCAAAATGGCATAAAAAGTAAAAAAAAAAAATTAAAAAAATCAAACAATCAAATAACAAAACCAGTAGTGCTATAAAAATGTGTGATGGTGCTTCATGGAAATACAGTAAAATACCTGTAAGTTGTTTTCTTTACACCAGTCTATGTTGTAGTCGGTCTGGTACCATTGCTCATAAATTTGGAGTAGCTGGATGTGATCACCCAAGCCAAAACCATCAGGAAGGTTCGAAGGAGTGTGCCTCCTCTTCTTCTCAGAGCTCTTACTGCAAGTTCAACGAATTAGTTAGTCATTTTTGAAGTATTGCCTGCTTAAGTACTGAAGGACAAAAGAATGCAAAAGAAGAACATAGATTGCAACGTTTCAAGACGGAAAAACAACAAGAACAAGACCATAACATCTTGCCTTCTTTGTCAAGTCAATGTAAGGCTTTGACCTGTGGAATATTTTTTATCTGTATGGGAAATTGATAACAAACCACTTTGGTTACCATATAATGAGAAACGACATAATCCTAATTAAGAGTCACATATTTCTTATATTATGACTTTGTCATTCTTTTGATACATAGATACAGCAGCAATATAATCTTTCTGACAGTGTCTTAGCAGGAGAAGATGCTGATATAGTTGACAATTTATTTATCTTTGAAGAATCAAGCTGCTCTTCTCACCGTCAGCTTAATCCTTCCCTTCATTTTCAGTTCACAAGCTTCATGTTCAAAAATCACAGAGGTTTTGCACCATAAAAATACTAAATCTGGAACAAAGCAACCATTCTAGATCTCAGGCTAATTGCAGCTCTAATTACTTCTTTATCAAGAAACTTCACACATGATACTTGTATTTGACACAATGATGTGCAATAATTTTTCATTGAAACCACCACCAGATGTTCCGATGCTTTAATGCTGCGGAGAAACTCAATTTCTTTGCTACAGAAGAATATACTCCCTCCATTTCAAAATAAGTATTTTACTTCTTTATCAAGAAACTTCACACATGATACTTGTATTTGACACACAGATATGCAATAATTTTTCATAGAAACCACCACCAGATGTTCCAATGCTTTAATGCTGCGGAGAAACTCCATTTCTTTGCTACAGAAGAATATAGTCCCTCCATTTCATAAGTGGTGTTTTTAGCTTGGGCACACCCCTTCAGAAAACTACTCATTCCTAGAAAGTAAAATTCATTTTACTAACTTCCCCATAATAAATATTTTGTAAAAGATATAGTTCTTTAGTAGTAGGCCTTGCCAAGTAAGATTAGAAAACTCATTCCTAGAAAGTAAAATGTATTTTACTAACTTCCCATGAATAAATATTTTGAAAAAGATATAGCTCTTTAGTAGTTTCTTGGTAAAATTATCTATATTTAAATAAGGGTAAAATTGGAAGAACATCATTAATGTCTTCTTGATAATGTGAAACACCACTAAATTTTAAACAAAACGGTAAAACACAACTTATTTTGAAATGGAGGGAGTATTAGATTTTTCTTAGTATAAATATCAAGTTGACTTAATGTTAAGCAAATAGATCTATAAGGAGGAGGAATGCTCTCAAGCACACTCCCGAAGAACACTCTCTCTCCTACTTCTTAGGAGAGAGAGACCCCTCTTTTTTTACCACGCTCCGGTGGCAGCTTACCAGAATCAGCCAGCTTTCTTTCTCTCCTTTAGCTATTTTTTTTATTTTTTTTATAACCGAGAAATCCGTCTGTGACCCACCCTTTGGACCAATCACAACCTTCTAAACTTGGTGGATAATGGGCCCGCCTCTCTACCCTTCTCCACTTAAATACCGGGCTTCGCTTTGCATGGTGTGGGGCTTGAACCTGCGACCTAAGCCACAAATCCTCCACCCTTTGCCACTCGAGCTAGGCCTTGGGGGCAGCATTCCTCAACGACGCTGCGCGCTGCATGAGCCCGTAGCGCCCATTCGGGCACGGCCGGGTCCAAGGCGAGCGCGGCCGTCATTTCTCTCCTTAAGCTATTTCCTGCTGATTTAACTGTTTCCCCACCTTTCTTCTCTTCTAAACCAGTTCAGTGGTTAATCACTATTCTACCAATGGAAAGGAATAGGATTTATTTTAATGCTAGTTTTAAATCTCTTGACATTACGAGATGGAACTCTGGAAACTCAACCTGGTACGAATGGGTAGAAAGGAGTAGCAGACTGATGAAGAGAACCTCGGTAAGCTGCAAGATCATGGAGTGGATTTGCTTCACACTCAAAGAAGCTTCTAAGGACCAGAAGAAGGTAGTGAGGAGATGGAAAATTACAGAGAAAAATGCTGAACAGTTTAGTACAAGAAAACAGAATGAGTATGGAAGATTTATAAGCATTCTATAAATAGAGGAAGGTCAGTCTTGATTATACCGGAAACTGCCTTAATGCAGGTTGGCATGACATTGCATTTAAGATAGAGAACTTCATTAATGCCCCCCAAAAGGCAAGAGACTGTATGCCCTCCAAGATTGACAGAAATCAACTACCCCTATGCTAAAGCCATACAGGAAAGTAAATGGCCCGGTAAGACCATTCGTGAAGCAGAGGTGAGAAGCAAGAAGGGTAGAACAGAAATAGATGAAATTTCGGACCATGAAGGAGAAGGAAGAGCGGAAATTTCAGACCATGAAGGAGAAGGAATAGCTGAAATTTCAGACAATGAAGGAGAAGGACTATTGGCTAGATGCTTGGTTGGTAGTGTAGAACAGGATTAGAAAGGCTATTCCCATGATTAGAAAGGTGTCTGGCTAGATGAATGACATGAAGAAGGCAACTTAGAAAGACTATTCCCAGATATCTACTCCTTAGTACTACACCAACAGTTTACCATAGCAGAATTATGGACAACAGAGGGATGGAGATTCAACTTCATAAGGCAACTCAATGATTGGTAAATACCAAGAATGGAAGATTTCATCAACAAGATTGAGCAATTCAGTGGATTGGGAGCAGATGAAGATGAACTATGGTCGCAGGGAGATGAGAAAGGCACATACAAAGTGAGCAAAGCGTATAGGAAAATGAACAACCACAACCAGCAGCCAAGCAGTAGGCCATGGAAGAACATTTTGAAAACTAAAATACCATATAAAGTGGCATGCTTTGTGTGGCTTCTGGCAAAGGAGACAGTGCTTACCCAAGAGAACCTAATGTAAAGGGGGATAATTTTAAGCCCCAGGTGCTTCTTGTGTGGGGGGCAGAGAACGTGAATCATCTATTCTTACATTGTAGAATCACAGGACAACTATGGAAATTGTTTTTGAACCTCAGAGGAATAGCAGGGAGCATGCCTGGGAAGATGGGAAGATTACAGAGGCCTTAACAAGCTGGGAACAGGCTGGGTTGTTGGCCAAGAAGAGAGGCAGGTGGAGGATAGTCCCAGAAAGCATTTGATGGACATTAGGGAAGGAGAGGAATTCTAGGTGTTTTGAGAGCTTAGACAACAGTATGCAACAGATTAAGCTCAATTGCATCTTGCTACTGTGTTTTGGTGTAATCAGTTACTTTCTAATGATCCTGTCTCTATCATTGATGTTTTAGACTCATTATAGACATAGGAATTAGGATCATAGAATCATAGATGTAGGTAGTACCAGTGTTCTGAAAGGCGCTCGCCTTATCGCCAAAGGCGAGAGGCGAGGCGAGGCGAGGCCTCGTCGCCTATTATACGTGAGGCGAGGCGATTTCAAAAAGGCGAGCAATGGTGACCGAAAGGCGAGAGGCGACGAGGCGAGGCGAGCGATAGGCGTTGCCTTTTTTTTTATAAAAAAAGGGTCTGATTTAATTATTAAAAGGCAAAATTAGGCTGTTTTTTTTTTTGATGTTTTTGCAAACCTGGGCTCTTCTTCTCTCCATTGCGACCTGCGCGATTCTCTTCTCCTCTTCAGTCGCGATCCAGGTATGTTCTTCTTCTTCAGTTCTTCTCCTCTTCTTCTGTTCTTCTTCTTCTTCTTCTTCAGTTCTTCTCCTCTTCTTCTTCTGTTCTTCTTCTCTTCTTCTTCTTCTTCTCCTCTTCTTCTCTACTCTGTTTTTCACTGGCAGTGGCATACTCTGTTTTTCTTTTTTGTTTTGGAGCTACTGAACAGTGAACTGACTGCGGCTGCCATCATGTTTCTGCCTACATATTTTATTTTTTTTAAATTCAATCCTTTTATATTTATTTCTGCCCTACTCAATTTAGTTTTGTACTAATTAATATAGTATGTATTTGTCCATAAATAGTGAATGTTGAGCTTCAAGATTTTGATAATCTTGAAGAAGAATAGACTTTTAGAGTTCTAGTATTGCTTGTCAATTGCCTTATGAATTATTGAGTTATTCAAGTTCTAGAATTTTATTATCTACTATTAGTTTTTGAATTGAAATATTTGTTAATATATGTTATTGCTATTGAGATTTTGAATATTTATATATGCAATTAAATATATTAAATTTTTGGTATTAATTGGCGCCTCGCCGCGCGGGCCCTCGTCGCCTTTTGCCGTCCAAAACACTGGGTAGTACTTTGTAAATATGGGGTACCACAACTCCTGTAAGATTCAGATTCTATATATATATATATATATAAAGTTACCAGTTTCAAATAAAAAATCAAGTTGACTTGCACGGAAAACAATGGGATTTATAGACATCAATTCTAGCACGAATCAGTACATGCATGAATTCTGGACAATTCGATACCTTGGGGCAGGAAGCAATGTGGTCTCAGCAGACAACATGGAAACAACAGTCAATGCTTGGGATAAGCAATCCAACTCATTTGCCTCTAATAAGGTCCTCGAAAGAGAAGGTTCCAGTGGAAGCTCTGGACAAAATTGAAAAGTTAGATCTCCTTCAGTTTTGTTACTGAATGAATCACTTTATAATCTCCAAAATTATGGATTGCAGGGAACTTAGTGTACTTTATAAACTCCCTCCATAGTTCTCAAAGGGAGGAAGCCAAATTTAAAGGAAAATTCATGTCTCATCCTTCCCAAGCAAGCTTTGGCTTTTTTTTTTCTTCTGAGGTGGGAGGGTCTGGATTACAGGTGACCTCTAATCTAAAATAGAATATAAATCAATAGAGATGAACAATTACCAGCCATCTTTCGTCCAAGACTTGTGATTGAACCATTTTCATCAATTGCATCGACTAAATATAATTGCTTCAAGGCATCCTCTAAAGACTCGACTGCAACAAAAGTAACAAAACAATGAATAATTGAACAGGTAGACATTTTACAAAGGTAGAGGAGATTTGGAGAATAAGTCCAATTAGAATGAGGTAAGAGAAACTGATGCTTACTGGAAGGAGAGTCGAGAAAATCAAATTTGAGAATATCCATATCGGCAAGATCTAAGGACTTCAAATAAAGTACAGTTCCAGCCAGTGAAGACCTTTGTATTTCAGGAACCGTTGCATCCAAAAAGTCATCATGGTAAACCGTAGAGGGATATAAACGATAACACTTTCCAGGACGTGTTCTTCCAGCACGTCCTGCACGCTGCTTTGCCTGCACCCTGCAGTCATTCATAGGTGGAAAGCTCAAACATATTCTTACTGAAGTAGAATAACCCTGTATGTTATATCAACATATGTTAAACGGAATAAAAAGCCATATACTTTTACTGAAGTAGAAGTAATCCTATATTAGTATCAACAAATATTCGACAGAACAAAAAATGGGACACTAAGCAAAGATCGCATACTAAGTTTTTGTACTTTTCAACTGCCAACAGAACAAAGTAGTCAATAAGGTATCCAAAAACTGTCTGGTGACTAAACCCATACGGGGTAAAGATGGTATTAACTGCAAAATCATCAAAGCAACCTTTGAACTACAGGACCAACATACTAAGGGGAACAATATTTTCCCCAAAATACCTTTTGATTCTCAAAAAGCTGGATTTTCCAACTGTTAATGCAATTTTACACCTCAAACAACGAGTCCTTTCTTAAGCACCCAAAACCAGGTCAACTGAAAGAAAATAAAGAGAAAAAAAAGGTAGCACATGTTAACTTACTTGCTAATCTGAACAACCTCTAACGAGTACATGCCAGTGGATGGGTTATACTGTCGCTGCTTCACATACCCAGAGTCAATAACATACCTGTCATCAGTTTTTTGCATGAAAAAGCAGTTTAGTGATGTCCAAAACCAGAAAACATGAATTTAATATCCATTACATAGAAAGCATAAACGGAAATGCAATAAAAATCCCACACCTTAGTTCGCAGTTAGTAGGCTACACTATGGGGAAGAAGGGAGGGAAGATAAGTGGAATCTTCGACTAGAGGAAGGATATATTCTCCTTTGTTATGCTTTAACAGAAGTACGAGGAAGCAACGTTCCTCTCCCATTGATTTTTAAAAGTGGAAAGAAGAGAATGATTAAGACTTCATTATAGTACTAATTACTCAGTTTGTGACAGTCAAATATTGCAAAAGAGACATCACAGGATTTTTTTAATTCAATTATTCCACCATCCCTGTCTAAAAGAAACAAGGACAAATTCAAACAATCATAAGCAAGGTGTTTTTATATTTCTCTTTTCCTAGTCCTCCTCCCCTCTAGAATAAAAAAAGGGACTTCCCTATCCTGAAAATTTCCACGACTATTAAATACAACACTTTCTTACCCTAAAACTAAGTTGATTACATGAATAAATTACATTGGCATTCTGACAACAGTAATCTTCAAATGAGCCAAGAAAGAAGTAATCAAAACTACTGGCTGAGGCCTTCCTTAGAGGGGATGACATTCTTGCAAGAACAGGAAAAGACTTGAGAGATCCACTCAAGTACACTCCCAAGTTGCATCCAAGGGTGTGCCATAGAGGTCAATAAGGTTTGAATGAGAAACATAAAAGATGGGGTTCAAATCCGAACAGAGGGAAAAAATGAAAAGTTAGATAATTTCTTGCCTCCAGCTTAAGCCTTGTTGAGCAGAGTTATCGAGTAACTCCTTTGGTAGGAGGAGGCAAGTATATGGTGGAATAATTGAGGTCCGTGCAAGCTTGCCCAAACACCGCAATTTATGACCCCCCCCCCCCACCCCCAATCCCCCAAAAAAAAAAAAAAAAAACACACACACATACCCAAGTACACAAGAAGACAAATGCTAGTAAAGAACATGATGATTTCTTTACAATTACTCTTTCAGCAAGAACCTATACTGCAATTGCTGGGGTCTTTGTTTGAAAGATGTTTAGCCTAATTATTATTATTATTTCCTGGAGAAGATGCTAACTCTAAACACATATATAATAGCACTTTTGGGAAAGTAAACTTAAATTTTGAAGTGTTTATACTACAAGGGGTCATTCGGTAGCTAGTTAGAGTTATGCAGGTATTAGTAATGTAGAGATTAGTTATGAGTGAATCTATGTATTATTTTATGCAGGTATTAGTTATGTATGAATTATTTATTCATGTATTAGTTATGTAGGAATTAGTTATTCATCTATTAGTTATTCCACCTTCTATCCTACATAAAATAATACATAGATTCCCTCATAACTTATATATGTTAGTTAATAGGTTTCTAAATTGTCAACCAAATGTCGTATTAATTTTATACATGAATAACTAATTTCTTATTTACCTATCAAACGTCGTATAAGTTATACGGAAATTAATACATGGATAACTTGTTTATTATCCGGCAAACCAAATGACCCCTAAGGTAAATGATTTTAGCTGGAAATATCCGTTGTACAAGGTCTAGCACTCCAAGTGCAAGCATTACTCGCCTCCCCAAACTTTTAACAGGAAAACATATACTACATATTCATGCTCAAGACAGCAAGTCAAAACACCGGGGGGGGTATTAAAATCTCATTGATTTCACCCATTAATCTTTATTGGTTCTCTAGCTAACCATTAGTTAGCAATTAACCGAGTAGGCAGCATTTGTCCATAGATTCCAACTATTTTTCACTTTTTTTTGGAATTTATAGAGTTGGAGTTGGAGTTGGAGTTGAAGTTGAAGATGGAGTTGTGTTTGGTTATACCCTCTGCAAAGAATATTTGGAGTAATACTTAAATACAACTTCAAAAGTGAAAATGAGTAAGAAAATAGGTTATAAGTGGTTTTTCAAATTTGAAATACAATTTTAGAATTTGGAATTTTCATGGACAGAAACTGATTTTCAAATAAAGTGAAAAATTATTCTGGGAAAATTGAATAATTTTATGGCCAGAGGGGTCCTGAGTCTTCTTTTTAACCACCAAACTATTGCATGATCAATCATTGCAAATCCTATCTGAAAATTAGAAACTTGAGCATTCTAAGCATCATAAAGTCACAAAAAGATAAGAAACAATCAGTCAGAAAATATGTCAACACTTGAATAACCTCCAACAATTGTGCATAGTGGTGTCAAATCTACTTACACAACACCGTCAACAGTCAAGGAAGTTTCAGCAATATTTGTAGAAACAATAAACCGCCTACAATTTGGAGGTGGAGGACTGAAAACACGCACCTGTCCATCAACAGAAAATAGCAAAAGGAGAAATGCTCAATACATAATTGTGGTGAGAGAACAAAAGCAAAATACTGACAAATGCATATAGAATTTACAAGAGCAATAATAATGCAGCTACCAGTATTCAGCTTGGTAAATCACTTGTGACTGAAGAAAAAGAAGGAGAAGAACACTCATCTGAAGTTTTATTAAGAAGATGATCAATCAAATACAAATATGTTCTCTAAGCAAGTTCAACGCAACCACATATTCCACGTATGTTGTGTAGTCGCTATATAAACTATGCCACAACTATGAAACCCAAATTATTTATCACATATTTCAACAACAAAAAACTTTTTGTCGTCAATTGCATTAATCCTTTATTCCTTTTTCCTTGCAAAAACTAATTTGCTGTCAACTGGTGATCAAATGGAGTGACTCAATCACAACTAAAAATGAAACAAAGATGAAAACATTCCAGCTCAGACAACTGCCACTATCCATTCTGGAAGCCAGCTAGGACTATGACACACTTGTTCACCTTCAGTAAAACACTAAGTTTAAATATGTAATCTCTCAGGCACTCAGAAGGGTCAAGTCAGACACAACAATAGATCATCTGAACTAACTAGATCAAGAAAATTCAGGCTGTCAGGGCAAGGAGTTTAAGAAGGAAAACAACTTGCCTGCATCTCAGGTGGCAAGGATCCATGAAGAGGAAGGATTAGGGCATCCATACAAGAACCTTCTTCTAAACTTTGAACTCTCTCCTCCAACTTCAGTACCAATTTCTCTATGTCATCCTAAATAAGATTCTCAATTTTACTTTCCAGGAAATAGTACATCTTCAACCATTTACTTATTAGTGGGAGATACAGAAGGACAGCAATATACAGAAAAAGTATCAGACAGGAAAGACATCTATAAAAACTCACCTGCCCTGTCAAAAATATTAAAATGTCCCCTTCTGGCTCCCGTACGTGAATATCTGTGCACCCAAATGAATTATCAGACCAAATTCAGAAAGGCAAGAAATTTTACACAGAAAAGGAAAGGTAGACGTTTCAGATTTAAGTAAGAACAAGAAAGAAATGAAAGAACAAAATCAAGATTCAAACTTATAAAACAAACCGAAGATGTCATAGTTTTCATACCAATAGCTTTTTTTAAAGAAGCCTCGACATAGCTTTTAGGCTGCTCTGAGATGTGTACTATTTCCACGGGAAATAACTCTCCTGGTACGGTAAGGACGGGGCAGTCGGAGAAGAACCTAGATACCTTTCCACCATCAAGAGTTGCTGATGTGATCAAGACTTTCAAGTTTGAGTGACGCCATTTGATTAATCTTTTCATTAGACCTAGCAATATATCCCTGTGATTATTCCATAATGAACAGCGTCATCAACAGAGATGGGCAACACCATCTAAGCATAAATAATAGAAGAAAGACTACGAAAATATAACAGTTGGATATATCTCTAAGATGTCAAAATGAGATAAACACATAGAAGGGCATGGAAAGTGGATCTAACGTGTTCAAACTCCTCTCATGTGCTTCATCCAATATGATGACGGAATACTGATTCAGCTCCGGATTGAAAAGACTCTCACGAAGGAGCACTCCATCCGTAAGATACCTGCAGT
The DNA here is from genome assembly GCA_029582245.1 of Solanum etuberosum. Taxonomy (NCBI): domain Eukaryota; kingdom Viridiplantae; phylum Streptophyta; class Magnoliopsida; order Solanales; family Solanaceae; genus Solanum; species Solanum etuberosum. The sequence continues at coordinate 17,745 of JAJONR010009418.1, forward strand.
TTGAATAATCTTCCAGTTAAATGTCTGAAAAGCAATCAAGGAACAAAATCAATAGAAAGTGTCAATGGTAGTAATAGGTATTAATGATAATTCAGAACCACAAAAATACTTGATACGTGTTTTTTCCGAAGTTCTGTCTTCAAATCTTATGGCATATCCGACTTCCTCTCCAATTCGAACATTTTGCTCCTGTGCAACTCGTCTGTCCATGAAAAGTTGAAGGAATTTATCAAAGAACGAACCAGAAAAAAAGATTAAAAATTTCGAAGTATGAAGCAAAAGAGGAGAACACCAAAATGTTGGTCTAACTACAGCACAAAACAAATATATAAAACAGATGTTGAATAGCACTTTTTCAAGCTTCTGTAACCTATCAACAAGAGAGGATTCCGGTCAAGGCTAATGTCGCAATTTCCTTGACTGGTTTTCCAAACACTAACAAAAATTGTACTTATACTACTAAGTGTTTTTCCTCATTTACCCTTACCCCAATTAAGCATTCTCAAACAACAAGACTTCTGAAGTCATGTAAAGGGTCTCAAACTTTCCTCATCTAACGTAAAGAAAGTCCCTACTAATACATACTAAACACTTGCTACCATAATCCTCAATAACTCTCTTGTTTAGAGGAACCAAAAATCTCAGATTAGCTTAATTTTTACTATTATATGACCCTGTTTCCCCTTCTCCCATATCCATTGAAATGTCTTCTGGTTAGCGATTTCCTTCAGCAAATGGTAACCTAGTCAGTCTCATCGTTCTGAGATTCATTACCCAATTCATCTTATCCTCCCACATAAAGACAAGCCAAACAATGTCACATCCCATTCCATAAATGAGAAATAAATTAATGAAATTCTTGATCAATAATTTGGAAATCAAATGTCAAATCCAAGCATGGACGAAACTAGTGAATGATGCAATCTTATTTCCAGGAAAATATGAAGCACAATGAGTTTTAAAAAAATCCAGCCAAGTTCAGGGAGTTCACTTCCAAGAGGTCTAAGCTGATGACAATAATTCTAAACAGAAGTTCGGTAACAACAAAGTGATATTTATGTATTCAATGACATTACAAGCATAGAAATATACAGGTTATAGCTCATCTGTGGACTAACTAACAGGTGCTTGTAACTAACTCTTTTTTTTCTTGGACGACCCTGGTGTTAGGGCCAGCTATAACTAGCTCCTTTAACTACTCTAACCCTAATAGATTGGTATAGCTTCCACAACTTGCTCAACTGTACTAACTGCTTCTGCAACTTTGAACTGAGTTTTGCATACATATGCATAACCAAATAGGGAAAAAACTAACTTGTTTGGTTATAGAGGAGAACAAAACTGCGGTTCATTCACTTCTCGACTCAAATTTCAATGTCCCGACCAGAGCAAGCAACCATCATTTTTACTTTTTGGTTATACTACATACAATGAAAATTTTGAACTCAAACAAAAAAATGGATAAATAAACGGCAATTGGTATAGTTGTGAGATATAATTGAGCAGAAAAAAGTAGAATAATGTGGAGAAAAAGGATTACCTAGAAACAGAAACAGCAGCAACACGGCGAGGCTGAGTAACAGCGATGATTCCAGATTTAGCATAACCCCTTCGGTAAAGTATTTGTGGAAGTTGTGTACTTTTACCAGAACCAGTCTCACCAATAACAACTACTACAGGGTTTTCCTTCACTGTTTCTACAATTTTCTCCTCAAATCGAACTATAGGTAAATCGCCCATTTATTTCTGTTTTAGGATTCAAACCCTTGTTTACACTTTACACCACTTTGTTCCTCCCAAACTTGCACTTTGTTTGGAAGGTTGTTACTGCTATTTTTTTTTTAAAAAAAAATCACTATAGTGTTGGCACGATTCTTAATCACTTCATTGGCACATTGTTACAAAAAAATCACTATAGTGTTGGCACGATTCTTAATCACTTCATTGGCACATTGTTACTGGCTTGTTCTTTGATAATGTATCTTACTATATTTTAATGTATTTGTATTATATCATACTTTATTATTTTAAGGGAAAATGCCTAAATATATCATCGAACTTTAAGAAAAGATTTATTTATCTAATCTGTAAAAGTTTGGTTCGTCTATACAATTTTCGTTTGAGATAAGGATAATTCATGCCATAATTTATTAATTGAAATAACACAGATAAGTCAAACTTTTAATAAATGAACCTTTTTTCAAAGTTCAATGGCATTGAGTCTTTTTCTTTTTAAAAAATAATTTAATTAATGACATGCACGAATCATAATTGACTACGTATAAAAAATAGTTTTACAAAATCGAAAATATATTTAATTTACAAATAATGGCAATGATGAGCCTTTTATCAAACAAAAATGGCATGGATCAGCCAAACTTTTAACTTATGGTATGGATGAGCCTTTTCTCAAAATTCGATGACATATTTGAGTTTTTCCTCCTTGTTTTAATGAATATAATGTTTGGATATATTATAGGCACAATACATAAATATGTCATTTAACATAGCCTCAGCTCACATTTATGCCCTCCGACTTTGGGCGTTAGGAAATAGACATTTAAATTTGTATAAAGTTAAACAGATGGACACACACATCCTACTTGGCATCCTACATGACAATTTGAGTCTAAGGTGGTGGGTGTCCTACATGTATTATGCAATGTAGGGACTCATGTGTCTAGTTAATCAAGTTTAAGTGTTTACATGTGCACAACCAAAGTTGGAGAACATAAATGTGAAATGATTCCAAGTTAAAAGACACATTTACAGGGATGACAATTGGGAGGGGTGGGGCGGATTTAAGGCTATGCAGGGCGGGAAGGGTTTAAGGTTGTGTGGGGCGGGTGGGATGCGGGACGGGCTGAAGCGGATTTTTTTTAAACTAATGCGGGGCGGGTTGCGGGTATGTGTGATTTTATGTGGGTTTAAACTTACTTTAAATTTTTTACATGTTATAAGAGTGATAAAGCATTATTTTTTAAGATAATTTCTTTAAAGCTATTAAAATATTCTAGCTAGAAAATGAAAATGGTTCAATAAAAAATAATTCAATTTCTTATATGTTTTCCAATTAACCTTTAAAAAATAAAATTTTAAGTCACTATCCTACTAAATTAATACAACTTAATGAAAAAATGAATTTATTTTTATGAATTTTATTTTTAGTATTAAACTTAACTAGAAAAAAGTTATGCGGAGCGGGTTCATGCGGAGTGGATCTATGCGGGGTGGGGAGGAGGGATGGGATGGATTGAAAATAAAAAAAATGTCATGCGGGGCAGGGCGGATTAAATTTTTGCGAGTTAAGCTCAACCCGCCCCATTGCCATCCACACACACGCATATATATATATATATATAAAGTTGGATGTGAACAAGATCTCTATTTATCTTTTTTCTCAATTTTTTAAATATTTTTCTCATTTAATTTAGAAAAATAGCTACACTACACTTTCTCTCTCCCCACTATTACTCCACTATATATATATATATATATAAAGTTGGATGTGAACAAGATCTCTATTTATCTTTTTTCTCAATTTTTTAAATATTTTTCTCATTTAATTTAGAAAAATAGCTACACTACACTTTCTCTCTCCCCACTATTACTCCACTATATATATATATATATATAAAGTTGGATGTGAACAAGATCTCTATTTATCTTTTTTCTCAATTTTTTAAATATTTTTCTCATTTAATTTAGAAAAATAGCTACACTACACTTTCTCTCTCCCCACTATTACTCCACTATATATATATATATATATAAAGTTGGATGTGAACAAGATCTCTATTTATCTTTTTTCTCAATTTTTTAAATATTTTTCTCATTTAATTTAGAAAAATAGCTACACTACACTTTCTCTCTCCCCACTATTACTCCACTAT
>JAJONR010009419.1:0-22746 GCA_029582245.1 Solanum etuberosum
TGTTAGTCCAATAACTTGTATATGTCTACTGTTTTAGATTATTATGAATATTTCTGTTGTGCTCATTCCTATTATGAATTCCAAGTACCTCGATTTGTACTCGTCTCTTATGTTGTTTGGTCTCGGCTTAGTTTCTGCCTCGTTTAATTCGAAAAATAGGATTTTGCTCTAGCCTAAATCTAGGTTTCGGATCATAGTATGTCTAAAACTTATGTCTGTTTTAGTTTTACACTTGTCGAAGCTCATGTTCGTTATGTTTCGACTGAGTAATGTTGCTGCCCCGTCTATAATGTTCGAATACCATTTTATTTTCTCCTCGCTCAAAAGGTTTTCCAGTTTGCTTTGAAAGGGTTTGAAGTTGTTGAATGCTTGATGTAATACTAGTTTAGTTCGAATTTTGATAAGATTTTCCTCATAATCTTGCTCTCCATTTACATATGATCTGATTGTGTTGCATGATACTAATGCACATCTCTTATATTGTCACTGTTTTAGCTTAGAGTTCCGAATGTTAATGACTTCTCATTTAAAATGTGTCACAAAATCAATAATGACAAATACGTAAAATATTATGTGAGTATAAAAGAGATCATTCCACATGCACTCAAAAAGATTTGGAGTTGTGGCAACACTGAAACTTTTGGATGCAATAAAAAAAATTAGAGATGAGCTTCAACTAGATTGAAATTTTAACAAACAAAAAAAAACACAATAGAATCATATTTCACTAAATTATCGTAGATATATTTATACTTTTAAAATATTATTAATTTATAATGATAGTGGAACCATATATTTATATAGAGGTCTTCTTAAAAATATATTATCTTGTTATCTTATCGAAATTTGTGATTTTTTCATTTGCCCAACTTAAGATCTCATGAAGATATTACCTTAGAGAGATTATTAATGTACTAAGTATTAATTTAATAAGGTTTTACGGCCGTAGATACAATGCAACATATAGGGCCCACCATGATAACATGGTAAAGCCCAAGGCTGTGTGCATTCTAAAAGTTATTATAGTTGGTTTCTATTACTTTTTATTTTTTATTTTTCGAGTAAAACACTTCCCAATAAAAATAATTTTATGCTCAAAGGGATTCCGGCCTAAGACCTCTAGTTGATTTTTTTTCCAGGTTGACATAAAATTAGATCTATTGAATAATGAAATCATATGATTAAAAAAAGAATCATATGAAATTTAAACGTCATAATTTGTACGAATATAAACATAATATTTATGACATACAATTTTTCTAAGTTGAACAATGACATATGATATTTTACACTAATATTCATATTAATTGATGAACAATTTTAAATCTTGAAAAATGATTTGAAGAATAAATAATTATCGTTAAATCTTATAAATGATTATTTGGATATGTCGTCGAATTTTTAAAAAAGACCAAAATCAAATAATTTTCATTGAGGATAAAACATGAAAAAATAATATATGTTTTTCCCCTTGTTATTAATAATATAAGTGACAAATATTAGTTAACATATATTATATACATTTAATAAATACGTGTGCATTAAAAATAGAAAAAAACAAGACTTTATTTTTCTATTTTACTTTCTTATACGTAATTATTTTAAGATCTTTTTATAGTTACTTAAACTCATGGTGGGCCCTACATGTTGCATTGTATGACTTAAAAAAGAAAAATTACTTTTCCTTGTCCCTTGGATTTCAGATTTTCCTTTTTCGTTTTCTTCGCCGATCCTATTAGTGGTAGGAATCATATTTAATAATCTAACTAAAATATGGTCTTGATCAACTCTACCTATTCCAAGTCGAATTAGACTCCCTACATGTGCCTATATAAACCCTTTAGTAGGACACATATTTCTCATAGTCTTTTTTTCTTGTACACAAAAATATTCCATTTTTCAAGAATCTTCAAACATAATAAACTAGATATGAAGGTGATAGCCAGCTTATTTGTTGGCCCAATTGGGTGGCAACTCTAACCCATCAGCTAATGATTTGAAGAAGATTTTGAATTCTGTTGGAGCTGAAATTGATGATGTCAAAATTGAACTATTACTATCACAAGTGGAAGGCAAAGACATTAATGAGTTAATCGCTGCTGGAAAACAAAGATTGGCTTCTACTACTATGTCCTTTGGATGTGTTGGTTCTACAAATAATGCTGATGTTGATGGACAAGTTGTTGTTGTTGAAGACAAAATGGAGGAAAAGAAGGTGGAAGAATCTGATGAAGAAGATTTCAATTTTAGTCTCTTTGATTAGAAGTTTAATTTAATGTTACTTTTATGCAATAGTAATAATTCTATTGTTTTAATTAGTTGTTTTAGATTCAAAGTTATTGTTTCTTTAATTAACAAACTTTTAGAGAAATTTAAAAAATAAAATAAAAATGTGACGTGGAGCGTTTCACGAGATATATCGCTCTCGACCTTTTTACGGTAAGACCAATGCACTAGTTAGTCAGCTTGGTGGCAAACACGTTGTGCTCTAAGCTAAAGTGTTTACCTTGTAGACGGAGAAGATATAGAAAGTGTGTCATGCTTGATTGATAAGATTCTATAATCAATATATAGCACCAGTATATTATTTTACTTAGCATGCCTCTCCCACAACTTTTTAGACCAACAACCAATTCGGATCTGTCTTTGTAAGTCTCTTTGCATTTTGGGATAGAGCATGCAGCAAAATCGAGCAATGAATCTTATAAAAATTCTATTTTAAAGCATGACTTTTTTTATTTCTGCACTTGCATTTGAGTTGTCTCCCTCATTCAATCGAAACATTCGACGCAGATAGCTATGATTCCCCCGCTTCTACCTCTATCAGGTGGCGACAACCCACCCTCCACCTACAACATAGAAGAGCTGCTCCAACATCCACACTAAAACCAAAAAAATCGCCCCCAAAGCGATATATAATGCTAAATCGTGATCGAGATCGAGATATAGAGAGGATAGTCCTTTTATTTTGTTATCTCGAAGGAACAAAAGAAAAGTACTCATAAATGGTGCTAAAAATAGTTATTTGAAAGTACAATTGACCCCAAGTACATTGCCAAAAAGAAAAAATTACACCAGGTATGTATTTAAGATTCTGTATTACAAGTCATAAATGTACTTTTTACTACTATTTACTAAATTAAAACTTGAATTACCAGTCATAACAAATTAGGATTAGTTTAAATTAGAATACTTTTTTTATTTATTGGTACTTTAATTTCTTTCCGTATTTAGGCCTAATAAAAGGAAGACATGTTGAAGATCGAAACTTCAAAATTTAAAAATCGAATTTCCACAAATAAGTTATGTTTCGAGAGGGTGTAAAAGATCGGTTACGTATTGATCCTAAATACGAATTTTTGGATTATTTAGTGTAGTTTTTGAGGTGTTTTAAATAAAACAAATGCTTGAATTAATAATTCAATTTTTTTTTCAATTTTCGTCACTCTAAGCGATATTTTGATATTATTATTATTTTTCACTATAAAGAATGCACAAAATATAAATGATACGATGAAAATTTTAATTTAAAAAACACAATACATAACATAATAATTTAAATACAAGATAACAATATAATACATAACATAATATAGTTTTAAAAAGCACAACACAATAATTTAGTAATCCGTAGGTCGTTGTCGGATTTAACAATATTCGGGAAAAAATTAGTAAATGATCCAGAGAGTTGTTGTGCTTGTGATTGCAGTTGTGCTTGTTGATTTGTTTTTTCAATAATTCGTAGTTGTTCTTTAAAATCTTAAAATAAAATATAACTTCAAAAAATAAAATAAAATTTTATATTACATGAAAATTATATAGGGTGATTATTTTGAATAAAGAACGAACATATTTATATTATGAAATAAGAAAATGAAATAGAAATAGAAATAATAATAATGTAATATTGAAGATAGAGAATTTTTTTATTTTTTAGAGCATAAAATAGATAATTTGGTTGAAGTTGGTTATCTGAAAAAAATAGAGAATTCTATATTTGGAGAGTAAAATAGAGTGTAGGATTGAAGATTATAACAATTTGTAATATAAGTTTTGAGCTATATTTTTTAAATATAAATTAGGTAATGGTATATTTCTGAAATTTTCCTAAATAAGAATGAGTCAAATTTGGCGTGGACAGGTATTTTCCTTGTCCGCTTTGGATTTCAGATTTTCCTTTTCCGTTATTTTACTTTCCCAATCCTATTAATAGTAGGAATCCTATTCCATAATCCAACTAAAATATGGTCTTAATTACGTCTACCTATTCCAAGTCGAATTGGACTTATTCCTACAAGTGCCTATATATACCCTTTAGTAGGACACATATTCCTCATACTCTTTTGTTACTTGTTCAAAACAAAATCTAGTTTTCAAGAATCTTGAAAGCTAATTAACTAGATATGAAGGTGATAGCCAGCTTATTTGTTGGCCCAATTGGGTGGAAACTCTAACCCATCAGCTAATGATTTGTAGAAGATTTTGAATTCTGTTGGAGCTGAAATTGATGATGTCAAAATTGAACTATTATTATCACAAGTGGAAGGCAAATACATTAATGAGTTAATCGCTGCTGGAAAACAAAGATTGGCTTCTACTACTATGTCCTTTGGATGTGTTGGTTCTACAAATAATGCTGATGTTGATAGACAAGTTGTTGTTGTTGAAGACAAAAAAGAGGAAAAGAAGGTTGAGAAGGTGGAAGAAGCGGATGAAGAAGATTTCAATTTTAGTCTCTTTGATTAGAAGTTTAATCTATTGTTACTTTTATGCGTTAGTAATAGTCCTATTGTTTTAATCAGTTGTTTTGAATTCAAAGTTGTTGTTTCTTTTAATTAAATTAGATTTTATCATGTTGTAGAGTAAACGCGTCGGATAAGACTCATTCAAGGATAGTACTTTGTATTATTTTTTTTCTACCCAAGCTCGAAATAGGCTCATCCAATACACCATGTTCTTCCATTGTTACATACTGCTAATTTAATTGTAATAGTTTGCATAAAAGAAATTCTTAAAACCTTGGCGGAGAGGGTGATGGTTAAATGTTTACATAGAGAGGAAGACATAAGATATTAGAAGTAGTACTTAGTTATTGTATTTAATTTTATTGCACGGATAGTATAAGAAAATTTAAAGTATTAGAACACTTAAAAAGACAGTTACATAAATTTTTTTTATGACAAACATGAATCAGTAACTTGTAAAATATGATAAATGACCAATTATAACTAGTAAATATACATTCATAGCATAAGCATATTTTAAATTGCCAATATATAAAAGTCAAATTAAAAATTAGAAAAACTAATCGAAAATCATAAAGAATGATTCTTTTGAAGTTATACAAATTTTTTTTTTTAAAAAAAAATGTCATGCGGAGCGTGTAATGAGATATATTGCTGTCGAACTTCTTATGGTAAAGCCAATACATCAGCCAACCAGTGTGGTGGTGAACCCGTTAATGTGCTCTAAGCTAAGTTGTTTACCTTGTAGATGTAGGAGATATAGAAAATGTGTCGTGCTTGATTCATAAGATTCTATAATCAATAGTACCAATATAATTTTTCACTTAGCCTGCCTCTCCCATGACTTTCTAGACCAATTAATTCGGTTATGCCTTCGCAAGTCTCTCTGCATTTTGGGACAGAGCATGCAGCCAAATTAAGCAATGGATCTTAGAAGAACTCCACTTTGAAGCATGACTCTTTCTATGTGCTGGGGTTTCAGTTGTCTTCCTTCCTCTTTCAATTGAAACACTCGATGCAGATAGTTCTGATGGACCCCACTTCTGCATCTATTAGGCGGCGACATCCACAACATGGAGGAGTTGCTCCAACATCTGCAATAATAATAGTCATGTTGTTTTAGGTTCAAAGTGGTTTCTTTTAACAATTTTTTTGTTGTTGTTGAGTAAACACGCCGAATAGGACCTATTCGAGAGTAGCGCTTTTTAATTTTTTTCTACCCAAGACTCAAAACGGTGACATCTAGTTAAGAGAGAAATAACCTCATCCAATAGACCATATCCTTATCCTTAAAATATTTTTCATAAAAATAATATATCATGTATATATAATTATGAAAAAATTGTATATAATTTGTTTGTTCAATTCAATTATTTCTTTGATCTTTCTGAACAAAATCAAAACCAAATAAAATATCATCAATTTTAAAAATTATAAATCCAAACCAAACCCAATCCATATATAATTGGTTTATTGAACCAGTTAATTAGTTCATTTTTTGTGTGTTTGGATTGACTTTACCCAAATCGTGAATACCCCTAATTGTAGTAATTTAAGTCGTCACAAGACGTGAACAATTACGCTACAAAGATGATCTTCACAACAATAGTGGTGATAATAGTGGTCATTAAAACAATTACAACTTTTATTGCAACTCTCCTTGCCACAATTGCCAAGAGCCTTGTTCGCGACAAATTCAATTGTTTTAGTAATAAAAATAGGGACAATTTCATAAATATACAATAAAGTAGTTTCACTTGTACTAAAATTAGCCAAGTTTTAATTTACACAAAAAGATAGTCCTAAATTAGCGATACAATTTTTTTTCCCAACCAAATGGTCATATGTATATGTAATGTATCGATATGTATATATAATGTATCAATATTGTATAAATAATGTATAATTATGTATAGATAATGTATAACTATATATCAGTGATATACATTAAACAAGCTTCCATTAAAAGAGCTGAGAATTTTATTATTAATCCTATTACATTAAGAATGCCAATTTATGAATTTGACTACACCTATCCGTCAAAAGTTGACATTTAAATTCACAATTTGTAAAACAATTGTGCAAATTGTTCAATCAATTATATGAAGAGTGTTAGATTAATCCATATTTAAGAGAACACTTAAAGTGTTGCTTCTAGATGAACTCTATAATGTTGTTCTTTCGATCATGAAAATTTTGTCGCAATATTTTTCTTACTGGGTATGAATTTTGGTCGTTTAAACGAGTTAAAAAATTATTAATGTGACATGGCATCCCATTAAAAGACAGAAATATATTGTGATTGTGTCAAGTATATTTTGAAGAAAATATGAATAGTTGGGTGATATTATAGTCCTAAAAGAAATAAAAGTGATATGACTAGGCAAATTCCAAATATGGGTGAATATCCAGGGAATTTACCATCAACAAATATCTTAAGAAGTCTTTTTCTTCTTTTCTCTTTTCGCAACTTACAAAGTTTTAGAGATTTTTCAATTATTTTTACAAAAGTAAAGTATCAACTAGAGAGTTTCTTGCTTGCACGCAAAAGCAATATTTCCTTGTATAACATGGATTTCAAATATTCATGATCTAGATGTGAATGAGTCGAATAACTTATCCCCCGATCGGTTAGTGAACCGAACCATCTCTCCAGGAATTGTGAAAGATGATCTATTTGAAATACTTTTGTTATTGCTTTGATTCATATTTTTTTAAAAGTGGATTCCGCTCTAATAGCTCCAAATAAATTAAATATGTGCATTAATGTCATGATCCGAGAACTGAAGTCATGATGACAGCTACCATAACCCACTAGTAGATAAGCCCACTCATATTCCAGAATGACTAGTAAGGTTCATATTGGGTAGAATCAACAACCAACGAGAATAAAAAATCAATAAAAGGGAAAATACAGCAGAAAAGAGAAATAACATAACAAAATATACATAGAGTACATGATCCAATCCCATGATCTGGTGGGTGAAAGTACAAACCTACTACAAGAGTACAAGTTCCAAAGTAGACAAAAAATTTACAAACTTGTCTTGAATACAAAAGACTAGTCAAACTATGTACAAATGGAGATGAGTCGAACTAGGACGCCATCAACTCACCCTTTATCTTCGAAGATGTAACGACCCGAACTGTCGTTACTTATGAAGAATAAAATATCGTGAGTAACTCGGGCCCACCGTACCTCCAGAGCGGGTATGATGTCGCTACGGCGGCGGTGCCCAAGAGGGATGGGGAGCGCTAGAGCGGGATGGTTGGGGCGGAACTTAATGACGCGAAGTCTTATTTTCTCCTTTTTTCCTAAGTGCCAAAAAGAGGCGAGGATCACCCCAGAAATCCTTAGAAGGCTGCTCTAGTGTTGGGAAGGAAGGGGAAATAGAATCCTAGAGAAAGGTTGACGACAACTCGCTGATTTCCGGCCAAAATCCAGCGTCTCATTGTCCAGAAACCAGGATTGGACCTACAATCCCTCTGCAGCTGCTTGGCGCCCAGGTAGGCTAGGTTTACTTACTTGAGTAGTCATAAATTCGTGCTCTCTGCGTAAATATATTGCTAATTGACGGTAGAATCATGTTTTGGCCTTGGGGTACGGAAAAGGGACAGTTGTACAGGTAGTCCTAGTTGTTACATATGATGTGTACCGCGAGGGGGGGGGAAGCCTCGTCTTGTGAACTAGTGGTAGGTGATGGTTCGACTCCCCGTTTATGGTTATATATGCTGGTTAATAGCTCCATTGTATGCATGTGAATAGAGAAACATGAATCGAACCTAACGAAATAACTAAGTGTGGACAATTACATGCCATGAAACTGTTACTTGACTGTGTGACTATGTGAATTGTTCATTATGGGTGTGATTATGGTTGTGGTTGTGCTGACTGGACCAGGTGTCACGTTCCGACACATATATTGAATCGAGTGTCACGTTCCGACACATATATTGGACCGGGTGTCATGTTCCGACACATATATATTGGATCGGGTGTGACGTTCCGACACACTAACAGTTTGGGTGTGGGTTCCATGAGAGAACCATTTGTGATCACTATATTCATATCTACCTGCTATTGATATTGGGGAATTTTATATTGTTCCTAAAATGATATTTGAATTATACATCCAGTATATGTGTGTTTACTGTGTTGTAATTAATTAGTTATATCTCGTTACTGGAACTAACTGTGAATGATCATGCCAATCCGGTATGTTGTATGGTAAGTGGAGACCAAGGGTCGAGGTGTTACTAACGACTACTTTTAGAGAGGCTGTCTGTGTTCTCAGACAATGAGAAGAGGGGTAGTGCTCTTGATGCACAAGTAGTTAGGTCCTACCTTGGGCAGGGGATTCGTATTCGAAACGGTTAGCGAGCCTTGATAGAATATACTATGTGGTCAAGGCCGAATTGTGATGACAAATAATTAAGGGTGCGCAGCGGAAGCGTGGTTGGCCGGGTGGGTAGTGGTTGTATCCAGGGACTCCTCTATGAGATAGAATGGTTAAGCTATGATCAAGAACAGAGCGAGCAGGGGGTTAGAGTCATGTGTACTAGTATGTTTTAAGTATTCGTGAATGGTAAAGGCAGGAGGATAAAGGCTGATGGGTGTACTTTTGTATTGCATGTGCTGGTTGATTTCTTTATATTATGCGGTAGGTATCGGGTTGACCGATGATGCCTACCAGTACGTGTGGTTTGTAATGATACTACTCTTGCTATGCCTTTTGGCATAGTCTGGTTGCAGGGTCAGTGATGTTTCATAGGTGAAGATGAAGACAATCTCCAACACTTCTACTCTTCCTTCCCAGTGGTGGGAGCTGTGTCATTAGTTACTGTATTTTATTCCTTGTAATCTTAGAAGCTCTTGTACCTGTTTAGACTAGATCCCTAGGGGGCGTTTCTTTCTATTTTACAAATTTAACCTTGGGTTGTTTAAACTAATTATTATGTAAAACCTCATGAGTTTCCTTATCTCCAGTTTTCTTAATCTTCCGCATGTTTTAAGTGTTGGGGATCAAGGGTTCTCCTACTTAGGTGTTAGAGTAGGTGCCCACACGGCCCGGTGGGTTGGGTCGTAACAGAAGATATGCTCCAAGAAGGCTCTAATCACCACTGTCAACTGATGCTCAAATCCGCATCATGAAAACAGATGTAGAGTTAGCATGCGTATCAAAACAAAAGGTCCTAAGTAGACATCATAGGACGACTGAGATTGAAAACTAAATACAATATGAAAAGAGAAAAGGGTAATTGAGACTAGAGGTCATGTAAGCAAAGTAATAAAGAAAAGTCTAACTATATAGCTCACAACTCTAGAAAGGATAAAGCGGTAAAGTAAAACAACTATTTATAACCTAATTGGACTCCCATAACCCCAGAAGGTACACTTATGCGCAATTTGAAAGTAAATAACCCCAAACGGACCCCCATAAGCCCAATGAGTACATCGAAGAGCCTTAAATAACACAAGCTAAGTTTAAATTATTCCAGAATTGAAACGGCTGACCCCAGACTCAAACCGCGGTGAGGGCACCCTGAAAAACCCAATAGAACCTCAATGTTAGAATTCAAACCCAACAAATAAAAGTGTGCCCAGACTCAAACCGTGGCTAGTAGAGGTATGCTCGGACCTCGAACCCTAGCTAGTACCCTTTGAAGAACTTCAAAATCACACTCCCATCATCAAGAGGAAAGATCGTAGATCAAAACATCCTTCAGAGTCACCAAGGGCCCACTCCAACTCGAATCCCAAGACCAATCCAAAATAACAAACAAAGCCTAAAATTTCAAAGGAAACACACCAGGCTGAAACATACGGGAAGTTATGGATGAACGGTCAAAAAAGCTAAGTTGTCTCCTAGCTAAGGATCCATACTATAAGATCCAAGTTTTTTTTATATAAGTCTACAGGGAGCTAAGCCGTTTGAAACGACGTTAGAAGATTTCTAAGGCATAACAACTCCAAAACGCATGTCTAAGTCAATCACTAACCTACACCTAGAATAAGGCCAAGAACAAGCGACCAATAACAATACAACCAACATATAGATACCACAAGGCATAATACAACAATACGAGTAAGGTAGACATGTTCAATTTCCCGAAAACTCCCCGAAAAGAAGCTAAGGTATGAATTCTATCCACTAAACATGATACAATCTAGAAACCCCCCCCAAAAAAAAAAAAAAACTATCTAAACAACATGATACCAACACAAGCTCAATCTAAGATTGGTAAGCCGTAACCTACCTTGAAAGTCAACTACACACACTCCAAATATACTAAACTGGAAATTTACCCTTTCGAACCTCCTTTAATTGATGCCACATGATCTAATAAATGTCACTTGTCAATATAAACGTTTTGACACCCAAATCGCAATAATTGAATATGAGACTAAAAATAAGTCAAAAATGATATTGTGGAACTCACGCCGAGAATTCAAAAATTGACTCTGTCAATTGGTCCCATTTGGCTCAAGGAACTTGTGCCTAGAAAAAAGGTACAATCCTAGCCCTACAACAACCCAAAACAGATCATGTAATACAACTTAACATAAACCACCATTAAAGAGATAGAAGATATCCTTTGGGACAAGAAATTACCTCTAAAATGAGCTCACAACGCTATCCTGAAGGTCCTTACGCAAAGCCCAAGCAATTCCTAGAAATTAGCAACAAAAATCAGCTCAAACAAAGCTCTATAGACCAAGTTATCGACTTCACAATTTGGGAAAATGATATGAAATTTCAGGACTCGTCTTATAGAAAAGACCAGTAAAATGACTTCCACAAACGCGGGCTCATGGCCATGATTGTAGAGGTCAACTGGGCCAGGTCAACTCTGACCCTTCTCAGCGAATGCATGGTCCTTTCGATGATCATGTAGGTTCAGGGTCCCATCTCTCTGCAAATGCAGGAACCGTTCCACGAATATGAAAGTCGAGGGCCCAAAAGTCCATAAATGTGGAGCCTGGCTCACAAAAGCGGTGACAAAATTCCTTGGCCTCCCTGAACGGGGCTCAAGGCCCGCGAACGCGAAGCACAAGGCATGGTGCACCAGTAAAGGCTGCACCAGCCAAAACTTGCAATTGGTAAAATGCCCTGACGGGGGTTCGAGATTTGTTCGGAACCTCATGCACCCAAACGAACTATGCTACCCCACCAAATTCGACATTACGAACTCAATGGAGATTTTAAAACTTCTAACGGAGGTCATCTTGCCAAAAAGTAGGTCCCACTCCCAACCTCTATTTTAAGCTAAAATCCACAAGATAGCTTGAAAAGTGCTCAGAAGCCTTAAGGCCTGCACTAAAGGTTTTCCTAAACCAAACTCGACGTTCTAGAGCTAACGGAACTATCAGAATTGCAATATGAGACCTTGTACCTAAAGTTTTGACTGAAGTCAACCATTCAAGTTTCAAAAGCACCAAAATACGAAAACTCACACAAAAATTAAACGAACGACCAGGTGGCCAAACTGTCAGTCCTAGCAAGTCATAAATAACTTGGGGTCGCTATAGAAAAACTCTAAACGCCAAAAATAACGCAATAAAAAGGAAATGACCTAGAGGGTCATTACACCATCTACTACTAAATGGAATTTTTTTCCTCGAATGTAAGGAGTCAAAAAGTACCTGAAGGCTAAAAAAAGTGTGGAAACAAAAGTCGCATCTCATGCTCGGTCTCCCCATAGCCTCCTCAAGTGGATGATGCCTCCAATAATAGGAATGGCTCTCGAATGCAACCGCCTCACCCTGCTGCCCAAAATATCAACTGGCTCCTCCACAAAGGTCAAATGGTCATCCAACTGAACTGAGTCATATCGGAGCACATAATAATCGTCAGGAACATATCGGTGAAGCATAGAAACACAGAAATTGGATGAATAACTGAAAATGCGAGAGCTACAACCAACTTATAAGCAACATCACCAACAATTTGAAGAATCTCAAATGGCCCTATATACCTGGGCTAAGTTTGCTCTGCATCCCTAATCGCATCACGCCTTTCATGGGTGATACTCGAAGGAACACTCGATCACCAAAACCAAATCTCAAAGGTCGACGCCTACGGTCAACATAACTCTTATGACTACTCTGTGCTGACCTAAACCTATCCTAAATCACCCAAACTCAGTCCAAAACCTCTTAAAGCAAGTCAGCCCCATGTGGCCTAGGCTCTAAAGTGTCAAACCAACTAATCGGAGAGCCAAAATGCCTACAATATAAAGCCTCGAATGGGGCCATCTGAGTAATTGAATGGCAGTTGTTATTATATGCAAACCCTGCTAAGGCTAAGAACTGTTCCCATTGACCTCTAAAGTCCAATACACTAGCCCACAACATATCATCCAAAACCTAAATAGTATGCTCTGACTGACCATATTTCTACGGGTTAAAGGTCTTTCTAAGATCAACTCAGGTACCCAACTCCTCTTGAAAGGTCCTTTAGAAGCCCGAAGTGAATGGAGAACCCCTATCTGAAATAATAGACACAAGCACACCATAGAGATGAACTAATTTAGAAATATGGAGAAGATCTAACCTCTCATTGTCGAAAGAAGACTGAACGGGAAGGAAGTGCGCTGACTTGGTCAATCGATCCACGATGACCCAAATATAATAAACACTTCTTGAAGTCCAGTTATTTCCATAGAAAAGTCCATTGTGATGTACTCCCATTTCCACTTTGGAATGGGCAATCTCTAGAACTCACCACCAGGCCTCAAACGCTCAGCCTTTACCCGTTGTCAACACAAGCAATGGCACACATAATCTGTAATATCTCTCCCCATACCACTCCACCAGTAATATTGCATCAAATCACAATACATCCTTGCTGTGTCCAGATGAATAAAATATCTGGAATCATTGGATTCACGAAGAATCAACCTGTATCAAGTCTCCAACTCTAGGAACACAAATACAACCATAAAACCTCAGAACACCATCTGCGTCCAAGGTAGCCCACCCGCTGTCACATCAAAAAACCTGATCTCAAATAGCTACCAAGGAATCATCCTCAAACTGTCGACCCCAAATCCGCTTTAATAGAGACGACTGAAACTTAACATATGTGAGAACCAGCCTAGAATCTGAAATGTCAAGGCGAATCATCCTGTTAGCTAAAGATTGAATGTATAAAGCTAAAGGTTGCTCCAAAGTAGAAAAGAAGGCTAGACTACCCATACTCATCACCTTTTAACTCAAGATGTTCGCTACCACATTCGCCTTGCCCGTATGGTATAGAATAGAGAGGTGATAGTCCTTCCGAAGCTCAATCCACCTATGTTTCCTTGAATTGAGGTCCTTCTGGCTCATAATTTACTACAAACACTTGTGATCTGTATAGGTCTCACAATAGACTCCACAGAGATATTGCCTCCAAATCTTAAGTGTGAATACCACTGCCAACTCCAAATCATGAGTGGGGTAGTTGCACTCATGCGCCTTAAGTTTCCTCAATGCATAAGAAATCACACAACCCTGCTGCATCAATACATAACCCAAACCTACACTGTATGCATTGCAATACATAGTGATAGTGAAGCCCTCGCCCTCAAATGGAAGATTCATAATAGGAACGATAGTAAGCAACTCCTTGAGCTTCCAAAATCTCAACTCACACTGATATGAACACTCAAAAGAAATATCAAGGCGAGTCAATTGGTTCAAATGTGTTACAATTGATGACAAACCCCACATAAACTGTCTATAGTAACCAGCTAACCTGATGATACTCTAAATCTCAATAGCTGGAGTAGGTCTAGACCAATCATGAATAACCTCAATCTTTGTCGGATCAATCATAATTCCATCCTTAGACACCACTTTCCCCCAAGAATACTATAGACTCAAGAAAATTCTTGCATTTTGAGAACTTGGCAAAAAGCCGTTGATCTCTCAAAGTCTGGAGCACAATTTTCAAATATTGCTCGTGCTATATCCTACTTTGTGAGTATACAAAAATGTCATCAATGAACACAATAACGAAGGAATCATATAAGGCCTGAACACACGCATCATCAAGTTTATGAATGTCATTGGGGCATTGGTCGACCCAAAAAACATCACTAGGAACTCATAATGATCATAACGAGTCCTAGAAGTTGTTTTAGGGATGTCCTCTACCCTAATCCTCATATGATGGTAATTGAATCTCAAGTCAATATTAGAGAAAACCAGGACACCCTAAAGCTAGATGGTCTAACAGAACATCAATACGAGGCATAAGGTACATATTCTTTACCGTCACCTTATTCAGCTGCATGTAATCAATACATATATGCATAGACCCATCCTTCTTCTTTACAAATAGAACGGGAGCACCCAAGGTGAAATACTAGGTCTAATGAATCCCTTACCTAAGAAATTATAAAGCTTAACACTGAGCTCCTTGAGCTCTAAAAGGGTCATACGGTAAGGAGGAATAAAGATAGGATGAGTGCTCGAATCAAGGTCAATAATAAAGTCAATATCATGCTCCGAGGGAAGGCCAAACAGATTGGTAGGGAAGACACCTGTTAATTCTCAAACAATAGGAACTAAATCAACTATAAGGCCCTCCCTACTAACATTCCGCACATATTCCAAATAAGCTAAACACTCGCTAGATACCAATATTTGTGCCCGAAGATAAGAAATAACCCTAGTTAGTGTGTTTCTAAAAGAGCCCTACCACACCACCAAAGGGATACCAGGCATAGTTAAGGTGAGGTCTTTGCAAAGCAAACCAAGACCACACGGTAGGGGGATAACTAGTCCATGCCTATAATAACATCAAAATCTAGCATATCCAACACAATAGGATCAGACTGAGTGTCACACCCTTGGATATTCTCCAAACATGATCTATACACCTCATCCACTACTAAAGACACACTATTATGGGTCGAAACACATAATGTCACTAGTATAGTCTTAGAACACAAACTCAACCAAAAAGCATAATATACAAACACATAGGATAATATAGAACCCAAATCAAATAGTGTCGAGGCAGGCTGATAGCATAAAATAATCATACTTATAATGACAACATCTGATGTCTCAACCTTTGCCCTCACTGGAGCTGCATAAAGGAGGCCATGTCTGCCTAAGAACTGAGCATCTGATCTACCCCTTGACCTATCTCCCCATGGTCCTCCTCAAGCCCCCTAGTGACCACCACCATGGTGATCCCGACCCTAGGCGCCTCCTCTAGCTAGAGGTGCTACAACTAAGTTTGGTTGAGCTACATGTGGAGTAGGTGTAATCATCCCTCGCTAGGGACACTCTCCGGACCAGTAGTGGTAAAACTCACCACAATCATAACAACACTGAGAAGCATGACTCTAAGAAGATCGATCACCACGGCCTGAAGAACCCAAATATGAGCCTCTCGAGCTCTGTCCCTAACCATAACCACCCTGGCTATGCTGCTACCCTTTGAAGCCTGGAGTACCGCCTAAACATGCTAGTAGACTGACCCTGATGCTGGTAGCGGTGGTGAGGACTATCATAGTTGTCCCTACCCCTGGAATAGGACCTACTAAAGCTGCCCTGATGATAATCCCTCTTGTCGCTAGCCCCTTGGCCTCACGATGGAACTCCTCTATAGTACGGGCGTGATAAAAATATCTAAGAACGATCCACCCACTGAAGCCATAGACTCAGTCTCAATACATAGCTGCACCTTTAAACCACAGATGAAACAACAAACCTTCTCCTGCTCGATAGGTAGAATCATAGTAGTATGCCTGGAGAGCTCGTGAAATCTGGCCTCGTACTCTGACACCGTCATGGATCCCTGCTCCATCCTTGCAAATTGATCCTGGAGTCGATCCCTGACGCTCCACGGTATGAACGTAGCCAAGGAAGCATTTGAAAAATCAGTCTAAGACATAGGAGGCGATCCAACTAGTCTACATTAAATCAACACCCAAACACATAATTACATCCATAGACTTGGGGTTTTATCTATCCATCAGAAAAAGTAAAGAAATTATACTTATCATGATAACAACCATAGATGTGATGAAATTAAGAAATTATAATTACACTCCCCTATCCTTTCAATTTTTTGATTCCCAGGTCTTTTTTATTATCATTGTTGGAATATTTTTGTTGATGACTTGGTCAGGGGGGTTCACAATTTCTTTGCTGAAGGCGCTGTTAAGCCGACTCACTTTGATTTCAACTTCCAATTGTCTATTGCAAAAGTAAAATAAAAAACCCCAAAACTAAAGATGTTCTTCACAAGGTGAAATATCTCATACACAAAATCTCTCAAAAACCTCACTAAAAACACTAAAAAATTCACTTCCCAGAACTCTTGATTTCTCTCTCCTTTACGCTATTTATAGTTTCCAAAATTTGACCCAAAATTCACTACGTGACCAACTCGACAATGTTAGTTAGGCTCACCGAGGCTGATCAACAGATTGCCATCTATCCCTTAACTCGCCTTTTATTTCCTTTAGGCTTCAGGTATTTGAACCTCAGTTGGCAAACTCGTTCGTGTTTGCCTTTCACATTTGGCAGATCCCGATTACCACCTATGTTCGCCTTTTAAGCCTTCATTTTTATCCAAGTCCTGTCACCTTCAGCGATGATCATCTTGTTCTGCCTTTCAATTTTGGCGAGTCACCATTTCACTTTCTGTTCACTGACCTTCCTCGAATATTTTCAATTGTGAGCACTGTCACTTTGGGCGAGGTTGTTCCATTTGGGCGATTCACCCTTTTGGTTAGGCGACTCCCAGTGTGGAGCTTACACTTCTTTCAATATTTTTGGCCTTTCTTTCAATTATTCATCCCCGCCTAGTCCTTTATCCTTTATAGCTTCAATTCATCAAAATAGCATAGAATAGGACATAATTAGGCATTGAGGACACTAATTGTTGAACTAAAAAGGCCTTAAAGGAGTGTAAATCTGCCCTCATCAACACCCCCAACTTAAACTTTTGCTTGTCGTCAATTAAATTAAGAATACAATTAGTTCAACAAGGGTGTCTACAACAATTCTCAATGAGAGTAACATTCAAGCGCAAATACAAGACTACTCTCAAGCAAATGCAACACTTCATCATGATCAAAAAGCTTCCAATGATGACTATCCAGTATCAATCCAAGATCAAGCTCTCAATAGATTATTTTCTAATGCAAAACCATGTTTCAACATATACATTATAGTTCCCTCACATCAAGAACGATTCCATGCTCTCACAAAGCAAGTCAATAAAGAAGTTAGGAATCAATACAACTCTCACTCTCTGAAAGAGAAATACATGCAAACTTTATCCTATAGGTTTATCCATATTTTCCAATCATCACACAACCTAGTTCATGCAAGATCTGAAGGGTCTTTTAGGCTTGTAATGGAGCTGTGGGTAAATGTATGATCAATTTGACTTACTGACTTCACCTTTCAAAGAATTGTTGTACTCATCTTCACCTCTTCTCAAGTTCTTTCCATTCTTTTCACTTGGAAAATCAAACTCCAATTTTTCATTCAATTTATTGGATAACCCTTTTATTTCCTCAAACCTTCTTTTCATTTCAATTTTCAAATTTTTGCTCATCTTTTTTTTATAAGGAGCGGTTCCTTCTTTTTGCAACACACTTCAATATTGAGTCTTACTTCATCTTTCTTTGCCTTCCACTTGGTTTTCTTTCCTCCTTACTTTCCACACCCCCAACTTAGGCTTTTGGCCTAAGTTGGCTATTCAAACAAACCAGTGCTTAGAAAATAATTTATGGGTGAGAAGTTAGGGACAATTTAGCTCAAGTGGTTTCAACAAGGTTGTCAATCGGAGTGACAACAAGCGAGTCGAGTCGAATATGAGTCGATCAAAAATGAGTTAAATAAAAATGGATAAATAACTCGACTCGACTCACATTTTAAATGGGTAAAAATGAGTTACCCAAATATGGATAAATATGGGTACCCATATTATAGTAGAGATCTTGTTAAAAGCTTTAAAAATAAAATCTTTTTAGGGTTTTTTTTATCACTTCACCCCCTACCAGCCCCCCTTCCCCTGCCCTATCCCAAAAAAATGTAAAATAAAATTAGTTTATTTTTTTTACCACCCCACTTCCTATCCCCACGACCCCCACGCCCCTCCCAATCCCAAAATATGTAAAAAATTAAATTTTTTTTATCAAAAAAAATTAAAAAAAAGTCTTTTTACCACTCCACCGCCACCCAATCCCAATAAAATGTAAAAATAATAATTTTTTTATAAATTTTTTTAACACCCCACCCCCTACCAGCACCCCCACTCTCCCCAATCCCCAAAAAATGTAAAAAAAAATTAAAAAATATTTTTTTTAAAAGTTTTAACACCCCACTTCTTACCACTTTTCTTTCTTTATGAATGACCATCTTTTACCCATTTTATCCATTTAACTACCCACTTTTAAATGTGTTGTCATGCCCCAAACTTAAGGGGCGCAGCTAACTCTTAATGCCAAAATTCAAGCCCGAGCTGACCCTATTGAACCATTTGCTACTAGCGCATGACAGCCACACGCAATCAAGAAAACAAGCAAGTATATCTCGGCTTAAAATTAAGTCCTCGACCGGCAAGGCCCCTGTCAACAGATCTATAAAAGAAACATCTACTCCCAAGATTTCATATAAAGAAATAGCCAACTAGCACAGAAGTACTGATTGGGCCGTCGAGGCCACCATGATCTCTATACAAAAACTGAAAGCAGGTATATATCAAGACAATACATCAAACATCTAACAAGCTTCTTCAAACCAACAAACTAGGTCAGCATGGCCATAACATAGCTATACACCCCACACACTAGTCTGCAAGCCTCTAAGAGTGGTAAAGATTGGCGGGACAGGACCCCAGCCTACCCATAAAAATGTATACAACAAAAGCTAACAAACCTCCCAACTCTGGCACCTCCGGAGGAAAGGGGCTAGCCAACCAGATAGAAGTCAATCCTGCTGCTGATGAGGTCTACTGGGTCGTCTGTCGGGACCTGCATGTATGAATGCAACTCCCCCAGGCAATGGGGCGTCAGTACGAAATAATGTACAGAGTATGAAAGGCTATAGACTAAATGAGCAAGTATCATAATATACCAAAAGCAATCAGGTAAGGAAATCAAAATTTAGATAAGCATGCTAACCTAACCCACTACTGAATCTAAAAATACAAACAAATGATCAAACAACAACCTAACCAAGCCCTTATAAGCTCGGAAGGTACAAACAACACACCACCTACCTAGGCCCTCATAAGCCCAGAAGGTGCCAAATCAACCTACGTACCTCTATCGGAAGCCCCTTGTCTTTGTAAGAAGTCACATAGCCCTTTTTGGCAACGATATATCCCCATAGGCAGCGCATAGCCCTCTTAGGCAACATCATAGCTCTGTGGGCTGCACATAGCCCTCATTTGCCTCAACATAGCCCTGCAGGCAACACATAGCCCTCTTTGGCGTCAAAGTATCCCCGTAGGCAACACATAACACTCTTTGGCATCAATATAGCCCCGTGGGCAACACATAGCCCTCTTAGGCAATAACATAGTCCTCTTAGACAACATCATAGCCCCCATAGGCAGTTCATAGCTCAACAGCTAACAACAATAGCCCCAAGGGTGACAACAAACAATTGAATAGGCTAAAGGCGAGCAATTTAGCTATAAACAATATATATGAATAGTCTCCAAGTAGTTCCTAACTTGGGTCGTTATTAACAGATTATGAGTCCCTAAAATAAGGGTTTATAACCACTCAATCAGCCAACGACTCACAATTACATCTACAAGATCACCAACATTAACTACTCTATTATATCACTCCCAAGCTCTAAGGAAACATGCCGAACGAAGGGAATAGCCTTAACATAACTTTTCCTTTATAATTTATGCTAAAAATACCTCTGTCCGCACCACTACAACACTAAAAAAAAAGTTAAATCAATCAGTAATTAAGGATAAGAATTACTACGACAATCCGACAATCGATACGGATTACTATCGTAAATTACTATCTAAGAGCTAAGGTATCCATAAACCGATAAAAGATGGTTCCTACCTTTCTTTACACTCCCAAAACACTTGAATAAAATAAAAAAATTGAATAAAACTCTACTGCAAGAACCTCCACGGAGCTACACCGCTCAATTCACCATGAAAACTATACCAAAACGACGAGCTCGCGACGTAGGGAAATTTTTGATAAGGATCCAAGAAGAGATCATGAACACACAAGGATGATTTGAGGAGTAATTCTCTGATTTTTGTGGGTTTCTTACGAGATGGAATGAAGAGAAATGAAAAAGATGCTATCTTATAAGCTTCCACCGATTTAGGGGACCCACCTCACGTGCTTGCTTGCGCAGTCTCATGAAAACACGAATATCCCTCTATTCTAAAGTCGTATGAACAAATGGTTTAATGCGTTGGAAACTAGACTCGTAGACCTTCGATTTTCTAGGTCATAGGCCCAATAGCTCTTTATAGATTGGGAGAAAACCTCCGAGACATTTGACCCAAATTTCAGAGAAATATTTAAAAAGGAACTTACGACAACTTTCGCCAACTTTTATTTTGCAACTTACCTAACTTAAAAACTTGAGATACAACCCTTGAACACTTAAAATATGACATACCACATCATTCTTAATTTATTACTCACCCTCTTTGTTTTTCGACGAAGGTACGAGTTAAATTAGAGTTCTGAAAAGTCGGGGTGGTACATCCTCCCCCCCTTAGAAACATTCGTCCTCGAATGAAAAATCTAAGCCACGTGGTTAAGTCCTTAGTAGTTTCCAAAATTTGGCAAAGTGTACTCTATACCCATAATATCCAGTAACCTGAAATGCAGAAGATTACAACCTAAGCACTTCACAGGAAGATACAAATAGCTAAACACCATAACTCCTCAATAATAGTACGAGAGAAAATACAACAACAATAATAAGCAAAAAAAAAAAACTACATGGATATCCGACCTCACTGTGCTAATTAATATTGATATTTTTACCATTGTGGGATCTAAAACAACTGAGGATATCTGGATCTCATTCCATCCTCAGCTTCCCACGTCACCTCTTCCCTATTTTTGTTTCTCCACAGTACTTTAACAGAAGCCACATCTTTGGTCCTCGACCTTCGGACCTGTCGATCTAATATTGCAATTGGAGTTTCCTCATAGGACAACTCCTTTGTGATCTGATCATCCTCAATAGGGACAACCCTAGAAGGGTCTCCTATGCACTTCCATAGCATCGATATATGGAATACCGGATGAACCGATTCTAGCCCCGACGGTAACTCTAACTCTAACTCATAAGCCACTTGTCCGATCCTCCGAAGGATCCGGTATGGCCCAATGAATCTTGGACTAAGCTTGCCCTTCTTTCCGAATCTCATAACACCCTTCATAGGTGAGACTTTTAAGAATACCCAGTCATCGACACAAAAATCTAAGTCCCTTTGTCGCACATCTGAGTATGACTTCTGTTGTCTTTGAGCTGTTAGCGACTTCTCCCGAATGAGCTTAACCTGCTCCACTGTCTGCTATACTAAGTTGGGTACAATTAACCCTGAATCACCTACCTCAAACCATCCAATGGGGGATCTACATTTTCGCCCATACAAAGCCTCATAAGGTGCCATCCCGATGCTGGAATGATAACTATTATTGTATGCGAACTCAATAAGAGGCAAGTGGTCATCCAAACTTCCCTTGAAGTCTAGCGCGCACGCCCGTAACATATCCTTGAGTGTCAAAATTGTGCGCTCAGCCTGGCCATCTGTCTGAGGGTGAAAGGATGTACTGAGATTAACCTGTGTCCCTAGTCCTTTCTGGAAGGACTTCTAGATGTTAGCAGTAAATTGTGCTCCTCTATCAGAGATAATAGATATTGGGACACCGTGTAGCCTAACAATCTCTCTAATATAGAGCCCTGCATAGTCTTCGGCTGTAAAAGTAGCCCTGACTGGTAAGAAGTGGGCTGATTTTGTTAGTCTGTCAACAA
>JAJONR010009420.1:0-28359 GCA_029582245.1 Solanum etuberosum
CTTTCAAGAACCAAATATCGTTGAATAAAATCATGATTGGCGCGTGGGTGAACTAACCCAACGCTATGTGATCTCACATACCTCGTAGGGATCACCCCTTGACGAAATCCACAAGCCCAGCTTCAAGAACTTGGCGATTCCTTGCCTCTTCTCCTCTTTTCTCCTCTTCTTTTCTCTCCTCTCAAAACCCTAACTCTTTTTGATGAAGCGTAAACTGAACCAAATCAGTTTAGACCCCAACTTAATTACCAAAAATGAAATTAAATAATAGGGTAGTGAAAAGACCAAAGTACCCTTCTAAAATCCGGTTTTGACTTTCCTTACCTAGACAACCCAACTTCAAATGGGCATATCTCCCTCATACGAACTCGAAAATGGCCAAACTCGGTGGCGTTGGAAAGATAATTCAAAGATATTTCCTACGGTATCTTGTAGCACACCTAACTCATCCTGAACTAGGAGTTATGGTCGTTTTAAGTTGATCCAAAACTCAAACTTAGCTTAACTTTGTCAAACTTTCCAAATTTGATTATTTCCAAAAACGGTTTCTTTCTAATTCTTGTACTTTCAAATAATGGGGTGTTACATAACAACTTAACCAAAGTATTTTTATTGATGAACTTGTTGGAAAAATGATTCGGGTTAATTAAGTTTCGAAAAATTCGGATAAGTTTTAAATAAATTTTGGATCTAAAACTTGTGTTAGTGCTGGAAATTTTATGCAGATGTAATCGTGGAAGAGGATCGCGATAGCAAGAGAAGGGTCGCGATTACACTATCGTCCTGAGTCCTGACACACAATGATCTAATTAATAACCATCACAAAAGGATGTATTGATGATTTACCACAAAGCCAATCAATAACACTTCTTACTTTATTAGAAACATGCACATACATCTATATATATATATCCATATATATAGAGAGAGATCTGATACAAACACGACGCTTGTTTTGGGACGGAGGGAGGATCAATACTCTCTCCGTCCCAAATTTTTCGATATTATTCATGGCAAGGGGCCACATGCCTTGTATTTAGCAGGGGCATAACTATGTTATAGTCAGGGTGTCCAATTGGACATCCTTCGTCGGAATATAATACCGTACGTATATAAGTAAAACGATATACGAAGTGATTAAATAACATATTTTTGACACCTTTTTCATATCTTTCATCTTATTTGACATAGAGAGAGTCGAATCCAGCATTTAAATTTCTAAGCCATGATAGCAATGAAATATTTATCATGGTAACACACCCCTTACTATATAACAAACAATATCGATCAATATGTGTTGTGGTACACTGGTGGGAGTGTTTCACCCTTAACCAGAGGTCTCGTATTCGAGCCTTGGGTATGGAGAAAATCCTGTTGAGAGCGCCACATCCGAATAAGCCCTGCAGTGCTCGGATACCGAGTGAGAAACAAAAAAAAAATATATATCAAAATTCAAAACATCGTTTTTCACTTTGAGTTAAAAAAAAATACGATTCAAATTCTACTAATACAATAATATAAAAATTTCTTACAATACCACTAATATAAAGGTTAAAACTCATCAATCAAATGAAAAAGTCATATCTTTCAATAGACATAATATTTTCAATAGACTCATTCTTCACTCTTTATATCCACGACAATAATATCAAAAGATAACACCACTACTTAGTACCCAAAAGTTTAATTACTCATTATGTCAACTTAAAAAGAGAGAAAAATTGATTAAAAGTGAGTAAAAATACTTTTTAATAAGATTTTTGTAATATAATGGCAAATGTTTTTTTTTGGAAGCTACTGCACGTGTAATGTTATACAAGTGAGATTTTTTTTTTTTAATAATGGTGTTAACTTGCCTTTTTTCAAGGATCTTAATATGTACTTTTATTATACACAATAAATATTCAATTACACTATCATCTTACCACACAATGATCTAATTAATAACTATCATAAAAAATGTGATAAGATAAATATGAGATCTTCATTCTTTTTATATACTCAACTTCCCTTCTCGAAGAATCTTACTTTCTGTACTTTATTATATATAAAATAAAATATTCAAGTACACTATTGTTTTAACACACAATGATCTAATTAATACCCATCAGTATAAAAAATGTGATAGGATAAATATGTATCTTCATTTTTTTAATATACTCAACTTCCCTTCTTCAAGAATCTTAGTTTGTACTTTTGATTATATATAGTAAATATTCAATTACACTATCGTCTTTACATACCATGATCTAATTAATAACCGTCACAAAAGGAAAGAACTAAACATCTTTTCTAAACGAATTAAAACAAAACAAAAAAGATAGATTAATTGAAACGAAGAAAATAGCTTTATATATCCATACATGATGCATTGATGATGATTTACCACAAAGACAACAATAACACTTTTATTCATACAAATTTTTCTTCATAACTTAATCTGTATCGAAAAAAGATCAACGAAACAACTTTATTAGAAACAGATGACATAAATGGGACGGAGTACTTCCTCCGTCCCAAAATTTTCGATATTCTTCATCAAATTAAGAAGCCACACGTCTTGGTTGTAAAGCCATCAATTGGATTGGTTCTCTCTACACATAGAGGGCAGACAAAAATGGCCACACTAAAGCAATCCATGTCTGTTTTACAAGGCTGATTGCACGTAGCTCCCATAACTTGCAATTTTGAAGTTCCAGACATATCAACTGCATGCATGAATATAATTAAGGGTTAATAAACTATGACGTAAAACTATTTAAATATGATATTGATCTTAATGCATGATTACTTTCACAAAATTATACTAGTAATAGTAATTAGAGATGTCAAATTAGCAGGCTGAGATGAATTTGGACTATCTGATCAAAATAAGATGAGTTAATGAATGAACATGTTATTCGTTCGTAAAAAATTACTTGACTATTGAAATAAGAAAAAAGAAAGTTTAAAGTTATGAACCAACAGTCATGGTCAAGAGAAGAAAGAAGAAAATACTAGCAAACTTGTTCATTGAGGCCATATTTGCAAATTAAAGCTAATTTAGATTATACTAATTAGCAGAAGATTAATGTGTATGTGTGGTGATTTCTTTCATGGAGAAAGGATCATATTTATAATCCCCAAGGTACACTATTAATTAATTAATTAATATCCACCGACATATTTTTTTTTTTCCTCTTAATATATTCGTATATTGTTAATATTTAAATAAAAATAATTTAAAAAGTATTATATGGTAACTTGGATTCTAAATTAATTATACTAGTTTGTTTGGGATTCTTATTTGGTTTAGCAAAAATAAAAAAGGACTCTTCCACACTTTCTTCTCATTATTTTCATTATATGATAACTTGGACTCTAAATTAATTATACAAGTTTGTTTAGAATTCTTACTTAGTTTAGCAAAAAAAAAAAAAAAAAAATTCACGCTATCTTCTCATTATTTTCATGCTCCTTATCTCTCCCATCATTGAAGCAACTCACGTACACCATTGAAACAATTTAAAATAATTATAAATACTAACTTATTAGAAATACTTATTCCTCTTCTCTTTATTCAACTACAATAGAAAAACTGAATAGGGTAATTTAGCTTAAAAGTTCAAAATATTTTCCAATGCTAATGTATTGAACTTTTCTAATTAACTGAAAAGTATTCTCTAAAAATCATTGTCAGCACAAAACATAAAATTCTTCCTACGTTGAAATAAGATACTCGTCCTGTCCCAATTTATGTGACACTTTTCATTTTTTTTAGAGTCAAACTGTTTATGTTTGACCAGAAATTTGCGCATGTAATCTTCAATTTTTTGAAATGGAATTTATATGTTTGTAAATTACGTAAAAAGTATTATAAGTCACAATAATTGATAATTCAAAATGTTTAAAAGATCTATAAAAAATTACGGTCAAATATAGAATTATTTGTATCTCGAAATCCGAAAAGTGCCACATAAAATGGGACGGAGGGAGTATTATTTTTTTTGAAATAACGTTCAATTTTTTTTGGTACAATCGACTTTGAGCATTATTTAAATTGGAGTACATATAGTGGTATATGGATCTATATGGATGAATGAACTAAGAAGAGAAAACATAGCCTGAAGCAATAGAAACACCTATCGAAACATTTTTTCATGTTACGAAGAAAAAATTATGAGTAAAATGTTACCAGAGCGTGAAAATAATGACTAAAAAGCGTGAAAAAATCTTCTTCTTTTTTCTGATAAACCAACTAACACTACAACAAAAATAACTTTTAGCGGCAATAAATATTGACATTAATAAAGAGTGCTAAAGTCTTTACCGGCATTAGTTAAGTGTCATTAGAACCAATGTCGCTAATAATGATCATTTTTTATGTAGTGTAAGAACCCTAAACAAACTTGTATAATTAATTTAGAGTCCAAGTTATCATATAATACTCTTTTATTATTTTTATTTAAATATTAACCATATGTAAATATATTAAGAGGAAAAAAATAAGTATTTTTAAAAATAAGGTGAACGTGTAATTTTCTTGACCACCGTCCGGTGGATAGTAGTGAATCTCATATTTTTAAATCTTTGGCCGATGACTTGGGTTGGGCTTCCTCTTCCTTGTTTCCCAATAGGTGGAAGAAAGATATTTTTGAGTTATTTGCAATACGTTGCGGGCATTTTAACCCTTTTCCCTATATTTATCAATGTACGCAGGTTTAATTTAAAACAATCTATTGAACAAAGAATTTCAATTTTGTAATCTTAAATTAAATATATTTGAAATGTATTAAAATGTCCTTTAATCTTATGATTTTAAACATGTCATATGGAAAGTTAGAATTAAAGAGTTGTCACAAAATAAAAGAGATAGAACATAACACAAACAAATTGAAACGAAGGAAATAACACACATAATGCATTGATGATTTACCACAAAACCAACAATATAACACTTCTTATTCATATATATAGTTTTTTATTCATAACTTAATCAATGTCGCAAAGACATGACACGACTTTATTAGAAACGCACACATACATATATATATATATATAGAGAGAGATATCTGATACAAACACGACACTTGTTTTGGGACGGAGGGAGTATCAGTACTCTCTCCGTCCCAAATTTTTTGATTTTCTTCATGGCAAGAAGCCACATTCCCTGTATTTAGAGCCATCAAACGGGTTTGTTCTCTGAAAACACCAACGACAAGCAGTAAAGCCAGTGCAATCATTGTTAGACGTACAAGGATCAGAACAACTAGCCATAACTTGTAATTTTGAACTTCCAGGCATTTCAACTGCATGCATGCATATAATTTTAGGGTTAATTAGATGTACGTAAAAATCATCCAAAACTATATGTTAACTATATAAATGTACGTACCATGATATGACAATGATATGTATCATGTATGTATCCATCTTAATTATAAAATCGTAGTAGTAGTAGTTAGAGATGTTAAATGGTCAGGTTGAATTGAATTTGGACGGATCAAAATGAGTTGAGTTAGTAAGTTGATGGGTTATTCACAATGCAAACGTTATTTGGGCTGAAATAAGCTAAAATGTGAATCATAACTTGATCCGTCCAATTCCTACTATGTTTTAATTGTTTTATTTTATCCTTTACAAATTTATTTTGTACCTAGTAACACTATTGTTTTTTTTTGTTTATATTTTATGACTATATATAACATATATATCTAATAAATTTTTTTTGACAAGATTGTTCATGGATAAAATGGGCGGGTCACAAACTTGGATGGATTGGACGGATTATGTTTTCATGGATTAATTTGCTATGCACCTATAGTAGTATTCCCTTGTTACAATTTATATATTTATCTGACTTCGATTTGACATGAAATTTAAGAAAATAAAGAAGATATTTGAATTTAGTCATCTTATTTTAAAAGTAGTGTAGAATGTACCATAATATCATTTAACCTTGTGGTCTTAATTAATATGTTACCTAGAAAGTTAAAATTTAAGAGTTACAAAAAAAATAAATTATTTTTAATAAATAATTAAAAAAAAATTAAACAAATAAACTGAAACGAAGGAATAATAAATAAATAAATAAAAAGTAAGTTACGAACCAATAGCGATAGCCAAAAGAAGAACTAAGAAGATAACAAACTTGTTCACTTGAGGCATATTTGCAAATTAACACTAAATTAATATGTGGTGATGATTTTTCCTTTATGGAGAAGTATCTTATTTATAAGCCCTCCAAGTATACAAATAATTAATAAATTAATTACTCATTTGACTTTTCTCTTTTATTTTTAATTTCTTTTTAATAGTTAAGTCGAATAGTTTTTCTTTTTGTGTTCCATTTGGTGTTCAGTGCCTCCATTGGAGTATCGACTAAATACGAACCGTGCATTGTAGGACCTATTAGGGGGTGACGCTCCTAACATGATTTTCTCCATACCAAAAGCTTGAACTCGAGACCTCTGATTAAGGGTGAAACAATCTCGCCACTACAACACAACCATGCATTAATTAAGACGAATTGCTTTCATTTGTTCCAAAGAAGAGGAAAGGACCAAAAAAAAAGCACAATTATTCTCTTGCCAAACCCTAGAGCTAGCTTACACTATTCTTGCCAAACCCTTTAATCATAAGGTAATTATAGGTAAATTATTATTATATTTTATTATAAGAATTGAATAAAATACGACAATAACCTTCTGTTTGATTAATTTTAGAACTTAGATTTGCTTCTTTCTTTTAAGAATGCTGGAATTTGGAGATTATTATCATTATTTTACTTGAAATTAACTTATTATACTAATAATGGAAAAAATTGAAGTAATTTCTTAATTCTAAAATCTATCTTGATAAAGTATATAAAAGTGATAGCTTATTGAAGAATTAACCTAAATAGTCGATTATCAAATTAATTAAATTAAAAATAGCTAACGAAATTATATCTTCCACCGTATCGTATACACCTAAACCATAGCTAGTGCATTTAATTTAACTCCTTGATCTATGATCTTTCTATATATAAATTCTTTACAATAGGCTCTTTTCTTTTTCTTTTTTTATTTATTTAGAGGAATGTTATTAATTCCTCGTACAATCTTTTGCCCCTATAGACTATAGAGAGTTGATAATCATGTATTTTCTTCGATTCATTTTATCTATCATGTTTAAAGTACGTTTTTAAGAAAATATTAACTAAAAAGTAATTTATTTAAATTATTTTTATTTATTTATTGATATCAATTTAATACTACTTTTTTTCTACCACGTCATTAATATTTCTCCTTATTTTTTGAGTAAGAGAACAAAATACAAAGAACTCGTTTGATTAAAAAGTATATTTTGTTATTAACCTATGTAAGCTAGATTGTTACAATTAATAAAAATTAGGTATTAAGGAATTTTTAAGCCTAACAAAAAAAAGTTTTCGAATTGTTTGCTTTTAATTTCTTAGGCACAAACAAGGGTGGATTTGTCTATTACACAAAAGAGTTAATAGTTTCCATCATCTTAAAAAGTTAAAAGGAGATTTTTTAATTTTGTGGTCTTAGTATTACAAAAATGGCCGAAAAGGAAAAGAAACATTTCTTTTAAACGAACTAAAAAGAAAAATAGAATAAACAAATTGAAATTGAGGCATATCTATGAATGATTGTTTTTAAAAATATATATAAATAGTGTATATGAATGATTGGTGTCCTCCTAATTAAGAGTCATGCATTAACGTGAAATAATGTCGAAAATCAAATCTTTGAAGGGGAAATTGTATAAAATAGCAAATTATTAATTCAAATTAAATGCTATAACTACGGTTTAATTTAATTGTAACCCGTAGCAAACTATTGCCATTCGCCTCTCTCCCTGAAATTCTCGCTCGCCACTCTCGTTTTCTCGCTGGCAGTCTCTCCCTCGCCTCTCTCACTTTTATACAAACACAAATGTATCAAATGCGTTTGTGTTTGTATAAAGTGAGAGAAACTGTATATTTACATATCTTTTCGTTCGCCTCTCTCCCCAGAGAATCTCGCTCGCCTCTCTCACTTTATACAAACACAAATGTATAATTTGCGTTTGTGTTTGTATAAAGCGAGAGAAAATTGTATATACAAATACAAATACATATATTTTTGTCCTATACACTTATAATTATACAAATACAGATCTTCTCCTGCCCAGTTTTCTTTTGTCTTTCTCTCTTTCTCGCTTTATACAAATACAGATTATACAATTGATTCTTTTGTATATGTATACCGAAATATACATATTAATAGTCAGTTTGCTATGAAGCGCAATTATACAAACTATAGCTATAGCATACAAATATGATTTTTATGTTTGCTAAACCTAAAATTTACTCATCTTTTAATTTAGTGAACATATATGTATGGATAACCCCACACAATAATTTACATAGTAAACAAATACAATGCAATGAAGAAGGCCCTACACATGCCAATAAAAATGAATTTAAAATAAAAGGAGTGAATTATTAATTTCCTCCTAATAAAGAGCTATAAATTGTGAAGAATGGACACAACATTTTCAATATACTCATTCTATTAACTCTTCATAATATATCCACAACAATTAATATATCCAAAGTTTGTATTATAATTAGCAATATGGCTATTTCTTCAATTCAAGTGTTTACTTTGTTTCTCATTGCTTTCATAGCTACAACTACTGGTGAATTCATGATCTCTACCTCCCCTCTTTTTAATTTACTTACATTCGTTAGCTATGCGATAGCTGTATAGCGAAATTTGAAATTTCACTAAAGTTAATTCAAGATTCAAATAAATAAAAAGTATTGATATTTGATCTATATACACAATATGATTTTTTAGCAAAGGTCTTTTGTTTGCACTTACTCTATGTTATGAATCTCAATTATTCAGATCTTAGTCATTAGGTATTTTTCTATGATTTATAAGTCTGGATTTGATCACTTAGACGTCAATAATTAAGTGTATCTGTTTTTTGTATCGCTTAACATGTTTATATATATATAGAGAGAGAGTTAATGATTTTTATACATTTCACCGCTATTCCATCAGCTTTCACCCCAAACTTTCGTTGCTCATCACTAGCTAACCATCATGCATAAATATGAAGCATTATGTCATTTCTTATTTGTAAGGCTACACTTTGTTAACTAGTCGTGGTTTCTACTCGTGCTAATATATAATTTAGCACATTTGTTGTTGTGATCTTGAAGCACAAGAGATTTTACTTGGTGTCAATTGAGGGGTCTGTTGACTTTTGTTGCTCTTCTTAAAGCTTTTGGCCTAATAGGTTTCATGTTACGTCAACTTGATCTTGCTCGATCTGTTCAATTGAAACCATATAATGCAATTGGTTTTAAATAACGATTTTTTTTTTTAATATTAAAATTGATGTTGCGATTACAAACAATCTTAGTAATTTAGTATTCAAATCTAATTAACATACTTCAGGTGCGTATTCAAATTCATACATCTTAATTAATCTGATTAATTATACATATTTTATTCAGTTCACGTGAAGAGTTCGCAAGATTTACCCGTGGAAATCGCGGTGTTGGAGCAAAAATTGGCTCTTGTTGGTAATTTGATGACTTGCCTAAGGTCATGCAATGTTCAAAGTGATTGTGATGATGGTTGGGTTTGTAGTGATTGTGCACCAAATGCTTTCCCTGGTGGATACCATTGTGATGTGTTCACAGCTAATGGTCAAGGATATTATGCAACCATGTTACAATCACGTTACAACAAGCAAATTGTTTGATTATATATATATATTTGTTGCCTGCAAAATATTGCAAATTACTATCAAGTCATGTTTGTGTATGTGTTGCTTCAAGAGTTAATTATGTGTCTCTTTGTTTTGTGTTTGTGTGTGTTGTAATAAGTGATCAAATTTCTTTCTAAGAAAAAGAGATTTGGTTACAACTCTAAATGGAGCTTCTTATCATGATGTTCTACCACCAACATATATTATATTAGCTGTGGTCGTTCTAGCTACGTTCTACTCCTTAATTTGTCCTTAATATATATACATGTAGGTTCAAATATGTTTTTGTATTAATCTTCTAATTATATTAGGATGTTAAGATCTGTATGAAATAAGAATATTTTTTAACTGAATTATTAACGGTAGAAATATATTTACGTCAAACTATTAATGAAGAGCATATTTGATGATTTTCACGTAGTTTAAAGACATTTTAAATCATTTTTTGAACATATAAAATGTAGGAATAATGCAATCAAATAATTGATTAGCAGAAGGAACTGAAATTAAATAAATATAATATGATCGTAATTAGTTTCATAATTACATACAATATTCAATTAATTTCTCATTAATCATAAGTGTAACATTGAAAACTTGTAAAGAAGGAATTAACTCATGTATTTTCTATACTTTTGAAGGATCTTAATTAGTTCTCTTCATGATTACATACAATATTCAATTACACTACAATAATTAGAAAATAACACGTGTCACTTCGTATAGAGGTTTTTGTTACTAATTTTAATAAATTATTAAAATATAAGTTTATATTTATACTTGACATAAAAAGCCAAAAATTCAATAACATCCTATTCACCCTTTCATGAGTTTTGTCGAAAAGAATATTCTTCTAAGAAAATTTTGACTCAAAACAGCACTCTTTTTAATAAATTTCTATGTAACGCAAATTTAAATTAACGAAATCGTCTATAGAATGAAAATGAAAAAAACGTTTTTCTAATTCTTTTTCTGCGACTCCACATGGGATTGTACTAATTAAAATATTAAACAAATGTAGCTACCTACTCATATGTCTGCAAAAAGAAAAAAAATAAAAAAAAATCCCCCAAATTCTTACTACTCAAAGAACAACTTTGAATCGGCGGCGACTGTGATCTCGCCGGAAAATCTTTCGCCGGCTAAGTATGTTGTCATCTATATTGAAACCAGTAGTGGGTTCACTTCCCACAGTGTCAGAACCAAATGGCTCTCAACCAAGATCAGCACCTTCACTACCAATGTTGAAGTTGAACAAAACTATCTTTTCTCCTCTTCAGGTTTTGTTTTCTGGACTTTTTATGGTATAAAATGTTTAAAGATCAGATTTTGTTTGATGGGTGTTGTTCTTTTTGTTAGTTTAGTAAGTATTTGGCTTATATTGAAGTTGAACAGACTTTTGTTTTCTGATTTTTATGCTGTGGAACTGTTTAAAGATCACATTTTGTTTGATGGGTATTGTTCTTTTTGTTAGTTTAGTAAGTATTTGGCTTATATTGAAGTTGAACAAACTCTTCAGGTTTTGCTTTCTGATTTTTATGCTGTGGAACTGTTTAAAGATCATATTTTGTTAGATGGGTGTTGTTCTTTTTGTTAGTTTAGAAAGTATTTGGATTATATTGAAGTTGAACAAACTCTTCAGGTTTTGTTTTCTGATTTTTGTGCTGTGGAACTGTTTAAAGATTACATTTTGTTGTATTGTTCTTTTATTGTAAGTTTGATGTGTATTAGGCTTATTGAAGTTCTCTTCTTCATTATTTTTTTCCTGCTCTTTTTATGCGATGAAACTACTTCAAGATCACAATTTTTTAGAGGGGTACTGTTCTTTTATTGTTAATGTAATATGTATTTGGTTTATATTGAAGTTGAACAAACTCGTATTCCTTTTCTTGGGGTTTTGTTTTCTGATCTTTTTATGCTATGAAGTTGTTTAAAGTTCACATTTTGTTAGATGGGTTTTGAACTTTGATTGTTGGTTTAATGTGTATATGGTTTACATTGGAGTTGAACAGAATTCTTGTTCCTTCTATTCAGGTTTTGTTTTCTGACCTTTTATGCTATGGAACTGCTTAAAGTTCACATTTTGTTGTATGAGTGTTGTTCTTTTATCTTTGGTTTATATGTATTTGGCTTGTTTTGAAGTTTCTACTTGGCTGGTAGGTTGTATTTGCAAGGGCTAAGAGGGGTTTTAGTTATTGTGTGAAAGAGTTTGAGCGTCCGATCCAAAACTTTAATGTAATGAATGGGTTCACCTATGAATATATATCACCCACTTAGGTATGATATGCATAACTTATAACTACATTTTGTTATTCATTGAGCTTAAGTAACTTGCATGTTCGAGCATTTGCTGATCTATTAGCAAGTACAATCCAAGCTAGTTTTATCCCAACCACAAGGCTTGGACCCCTGAGCCTTAAGGACAAAACTTGTTGTAGAGTAGATGTTGTTTTAGGCTAAACTGGATCTTTAGAGCCGAGAGCCGACAAATATCCTAGCAAATGAAAACTCCTAAGCATTTGATGAAGAGATTATGTAGAGAGAAGTAAATTTGACATTTCCGATATGTAAGCTATTTTATTCGTCAAACAAAATCAAGGATGAATTTGTACAGTCACGAAAATAGAGCTTCTTGTTAATTATGGAAGGAGCTGAGGAAATCTATAACATCCAAGTCATATACATTCAGCAATTTACACCAACAAGCCCAAAGTACAAGCGTGCAACTTCATATTACCGAGGGCATGACTATAGATAGGAAGGAGTTGAGGTCGCGTATTAGGGTAAAGGTTAGTAGGGGTGAAGTGTTGTCTTGCCATGCATAGGTTTAGGCTTGTTAGAGCCTGCCGTAGTACTAGTCGTACCCTTGTAGTTCTTGCCTTGTGTTGTGTATTGTGTTTTCGATTACCACACTATTTTGTTGTTGTTATTATTTCTTTCTTTCTTATAGACATTACACTACTTTTCTTATCAACGGTTATGCTTTCTTCATTATTTTCTTCTTCTTTTACTTGGGTTCGATGCACTTGAGCCAAGGGTCTCTCGGAAACAGCCTATCTACCTCATCGAGATAGTGGTAAGGTTTGTGT
Source organism: Solanum etuberosum (assembly GCA_029582245.1). NCBI lineage: Eukaryota > Viridiplantae > Streptophyta > Magnoliopsida > Solanales > Solanaceae > Solanum > Solanum etuberosum. The sequence goes on from JAJONR010009420.1 coordinate 12,846, forward strand.
ACACTCTACCCTCCCCAAACCCCACTTAGTGGGATTTCACAAGGTATGTTGTTGTTGTGTGTTAGTGTATGTACTTGTTAAGCCTTCTCTTCATAACATCTCTGATTTCTTCCATGCAGAAAACCCAAAAAATATATGCTGGAATGTATTCTTTTTTCTAATCTCTTTACTCCTCCTCCTTCCAGACAAAAACTACGTTCCACCTAGACTTTTAACACTTATGTGTACCTATAAAAACTTTGATGATTATATGAACTGAAGGACATTTAATGAATCTAGTTGAATGCAAAGGAAAAATGTATCTTTCAATTCCTTATTTAAGCCCGGAGCAAACTTGCACATTCTCTCTAGAAGAGTGGAAATCATTCTCTCAACACCGGGCTTTTCAAAAGAAGAAAGAGAATCTATTTCCATCAATAAGTCAGTATTTACTTGAATCTGAATTTGGGCAGCTTGAGGCTTTTTCTACTTCTTTAGTCACTTCTATTCCTTGTACTATTGAGTTATCCAAAGAACATACAATTTGATTCTGTGGCTAGTAGACACCAAATGTTGGTATCTTCTTTTGAGGCCTTCCCCTGCTCTTTTTGTTGCAAACAAAATGCTAGATCGACCATTTATTTGTTTTCTTTTATTATAATCAAACCTGGCACAATAGACTTATCTGTCGTTTTCCTTTGCTTGTTCTATTGTCCTATGCCAGTCCTAGATGTCTTTGTTTTGCTAATGTGAACGTTGTTGCATGTCAGTCTATTTACCCTATTGCTATCACACGATTTGATCGACTATAGAGACATTTGAACTTTTGAATGGTGTGATATATTGGGAATTTGGATACTAGACATATGCCACATATTTTTTTGATGTTGACATATGCCATGCATATTTTTCATATAAACCTGCTTAGAAATTTTGCTACATAAAGTTGAATGTGGGGTTACAAGCGAGGGGTTTACGTTTTTTGCTCCCTCTATTGATAGAAAAAGGGCACTCCTGCCGTCGTTTCAGTGACTCATAGGGCTTCCCTCAGCGCAGTCTTTTTAGTTCTTGAGAATGGTCGCCACTTCTACTAGGACCGGAATGATTATCCCTGCCCGATGGGTCTACATCCATCCCTGAATGTCGTCGGGTACTGTTAACTTCCCCGCCATTCTTGTAACTGTCACCTGTAATCCGCGCAGGTGTGTCCGCAAGCCCCCCCTTATCAAGCAAGAAGTAAGCGGCTCTTCCCACGGCGGAGTCACCATTGACTCTATTTATTATTATGGTAAATCAGTGTATCAAAATGTCAATCTGAGATCTTATTTCGGTTCGATACGTCCACCGACGAGACTCAGCGCTCCAGCTCACTCAAGAATGGGACGGCATTTAACTTTGAAAGTGACTTGAGAGCAGCATTTTCGACTTGACGAGGTGCGGCTATTTTTGGGATAGACCAACAACCATATATGAAGATAAACGATACTGAGCTTTTACTTCATTGAAGGACTTCTAAATTACGCGGACATTTTTTTCTATTCTAGGCAAAATCTGATCATTGATGGAAATTACTTAGTTAGACAATTTCCATGAGAGTTAAAAAGTTCCAAATGTTTTTTTATTGTGAAACTTGTAAGCAAATGTCATTAATTTACACATAACCAATTCTCATAAGAGAAAAGTTAAAGGCGGCATACTGAAAAAATTAATGGTTATATGGCAGGTTTGTTCTTTCAAATGCACTAATTAGTACCACTTTGACAAGAATTTACTTGACATGATATATTTGTTTGGAACTTGTCCATTTCAGGAGATCTTATCATATCAAATTATCTCTGTCCCATTAAGAAACAGTCTGATTCTCTGATATCTAAGCCTATATGAGTTTAGAAAGTATTGAAAAGGTTGATAGTATAATTTGTCGATGAGTAGTTACACTTCAGATTCCAGTGATATTTTCTACATACAAATTTTCAAGCATTATACAAAATGCTGTGGCATTTCCTGCCTAGGACTTATGGTCTAGGTGTGTGAATAACAGCTATTCAACTAGAGAGCCTGGTTTTTAGGTGGAAAAGGGTAGAGGGGTGGGCCTATTATCTACCGACTTCCAAAGTGTGTGCCACTGGCCCTCGGGGAAAGTTGCAGCTATTCAGCTAGAGAGGAAATAGTTAGCAGAAGCATGTGTCTCTCTTCTCCCTATATTTCCTTGGACGACATTTTGATTCTTTAGTTGCTCAACTCATGGTGCTCATAGCAAACATTGCGACAATTTGATTCTTCGACAAGCCTTGGCTTTTGAATTCTGATGACAGAAATCACCCTTTTCTCTTGATAAGTCAGGGAACCCGAATCTCATTTCATACTAGCAAAAAGATGTAGTCTTATGTCATATTATCCAGACTGAACCTTGACATATACATGTTATTAGAGAAAACAAAATATGTTCTCTGAAATGTGCTTCCTTTGTATTCTTTTCCACTGACATATTGACATTTATACAACCAAAAACAACGATTAAGCTCCGATAAGGTTATGGTAATTGCAAAGCTTGACCTCTGCTTCTCCATTCTTGATGTTATTTGCTTCTAGCATTCACAAGCCATATGAAATTGAGAGTGTCATTTTACTGAGCAAACACAAGCATGAGTACTATTAACAAGTAGATGATTGTCATTGTTTCCGCTAGAGATTTTAGATGCTCTCTCTTTTGTATCTTAGCATGTTCTTTCCCTTCCAGTTGACAGGCTATGGAAAAGAGTTACCTCGGCAGGAGACAACCGCAACTGCTGTTTCAAGAAGAGAATTGATAGGTTTGGCAGCTACAACATTAGGTGGACTTTCCCTTTTTGCTGCCGAGCCTGCAGAGGCACTTGAAGTAGCTGATATCGGGAATTCAATCAAGGAGCTGTTTGGATTTTTCAAAGGCAAACCAAAAACTGGAGCTGACAACGAAAAGAAACCAAATAGCGGAACTGATGATAAGAAGCCAAAAACAGAAACCCATGGAAACAAACCAAAGATTGAAGCTGATGAAAAGAAGTCAAAAGTTGAAATCCATGAAAACAAACCAAAGGTTGAAGTTGATGAAAAGAAACCCAAAAACGGAGATGATACGAAGGCATCAGCCCCTCATCACTCAGAGAAGGAAAAAGTGTCATCTTCTTCTGCTGCTGCTGCACCAACCCTTCCCAACATTTTGAATAACACAGTTCCCTAACTTCTCATTTACAAATGCTGTTGTGCTCAGATACATTTTTAAGAAACTTGACAATCTTTTTTAATGCTACAATTCATTGTTGCTAAACTCATGTCTAAATGAAACCTTCAATGAGTTAAATGTCAAGACTATTGAAGTATTTTCAATTCAAAGATTCTCATCTTATCTCTCCATTAAATTGCAATGGACAATATGGTGCACAAAACATCTTGCATTCATGCGGGCTTTGAGACAAGTGTCAATGACTGGTTCTATGGTTCGAATCGTGACTAATAGGTCATTATGGAAGAGAAAAGGCTCAATCTTGTTAAAGTAGTAACAAATGTAAAGAACTAAACTTTTTTTCTATAATATTATAATAGTTTAAATCAAGTTACCTAACCTTATCTTGTTCGAAATTGAATAAGAACATGTTCTAGGACCAAGTATTGTGGTCTAATGTAGAGAAAAGCGCATGAGAAAGCAACCATAAGATTAAAGTCCAGTACATAAAACATTTTGTGTTCATGCAAAGGCTCCGAGGAAGGCCAACATGACAAGGGGTGTAATGTAGGCAGCCTACACTGATGCAAGTGTCAATGACTTATTCTATAGCCTGTGACCAATAAGTAGCAAGTCATTGTGGAAGAAAAAAGTTCAATCTTGTGTATATAACTAAACTTTTTTATAATATTAAACTAGTTTAAATCAAGAGACTTGAATAATATGATTCATATAGCTTATCTCAACTTGCTCGGGATTGAATTAGATAAAAGTGCATATAACAAAGAAAACAACCATAAGATCTTTTTTATATTATTGTGGAAGAAAACAAACACTTACTACTCACTACAAACAAAATCAAACTGTTTTTTTGTTCAAGCTTTCCACTAACTTATGCATTTGAAATCTCCAAATAAAGAATATAAACAATCCTATACCAATTAATATATATAACCAAACAGGTTCTTCTTCACTTTCTTTCTCAGATTCCACTTCAGCTATACCAAACTCATCTCTTTCTACATTTCCATTTATACCCTCCATTACATGTCCATATAACACATATACCCTCCTCTCATCTCCCACTGTCACAGCTGTAGCAAACCTCTCCCTCTCAAGGGCAGTTTCGTCATATACTCCTCCTTCTCCCCATCCATCATTGCTATGTAAAAAATATAACTTCTCTTGACTCACAACCAAAACGACGCCGTCTCCTCTAATGGTTATTCCGTCAGCTGCCGTTAAGTCTCTGTTTAATGTAACGGCTCTCGCTGCTCCGTCGTCAACGTTGACTTTGAATAGTTTCCCGGTATTTGATTGGACCACGAGTAAATATCCTCTCGGACTGAAAACGACGCCGTTTAACCCACATTTGTGGTAATCCGTTGTCGTATCGACTGGATGAGATTTGAACGCTTTTGATTTAGATAAGATCGAAACGTCACCGTTTAGGGTAACTTTCCAGATGAAGTCGCCGCCGGAATTGGTGACGTAAGCATTGCCGTGGAAATCGACGGCGACGTCGTTAGCGACGGCGTCGTATTGAGTGATCATTTCGATGTCATCGAGGAGAGGGGAGAGGAAGAGGCGGCGGTTGGATTGGAGATCGTAAGAAGCTAAGGCGTTGAAAGGTGTGGGAGATTCAGGGGAAGGGGGACGGTGGATGCAGGCGAGGAGACGGTTGTTGTAGCGGTCGACGGTGAGGCCGAGGAAGGAGGAGTTTTCAGGAAGTGAGGTATCAGTGATTAGAGATTCGACTACGCCTGCATCGGAAACGGCGATGAGTTTCTGGTGACGAGTACTTCCGACGATGAAGTGTTGGGATTTTGGATCCCAAGTGAATGATTCCGGGAAGAGATTACGTGATCGGAAATTGATGACGTGGGGTTTTCTACCGGCGGCGAAAGGAACTGATAAAGCGATTAAGATGAATAAAGTAGAAAAGAGAAATAAAGAAAAACTCAATTTCATGGTTATGGAGTAATAAGATGACACTGATAAATCAATTCTCTGTATTTATAACTTTATAATAATCCAAATTTGGTGTCGATAAATCTTATTAAATTATATATATAAGTTTTTTATTTAGAAATTTGAGATTTTTTTAATTAAACATAGTATGTATATGATAGATTATATAGTATATTATATCTCGGCTTATTAAAAGGAAGAATTAGATTACTTTTCAAATACTATCCTTTAATTTTGGTAAATTGGTATAAGAATCTTATTTTACCGCATTTTTAGATACTTCTTGGACAAAAAATAATTTTTCGATAGTTATTGTTCGGTTAGAGTATAAATAGAACTCTTTTTATTGTGTTGAAAATTACCATGTTTATTTTTTTTTTTAAATAATTAAAACAGATGGCGTAAAAAATGAGGGTCAAGGTATTGATCAATATGGAGATACAAGATTAATGACGTTAAAAGTACTAGTTTATAGTTGGTTGGCAATAGTGCTACTTTGGCTATTGAAGATGATAACGAAATCATTGATGATTGTCTCGATAGCTATTTTGGTCTTTCCACTTGTTCATTTCCTTCTCTCTGTCCGCCGCTTGAAGATGTTCTCGATGGTGTTCTTCAACACTCTTTCTTCTGTGAGTAATCAACATCCTTCATGACCACCATGTTTTGTATAATGAATCCTGCAGCTTCCAAAAGGTTTGTATTCTGTCCACGTATCTCCTCTTTAGCTGAACACTTGTTTCTTGCAGGTGTACTCTCCGGTGTAGTTCATGCCGAGCTTGATAGAGAGTGTGAGCCTTGCATTTCAGCTTTGTAGATATCTGTGTAAGCACTTTTCTGATTCTGACACCTTGTGTTTTCGGCCGAATAGGAGGAAACCAGTTTGCTCCCGTGCTTCTCAGCTGGATGCTCGCTTTGGATTCAGATATGGCTCTTTGACTCTCAACTTTTGCTGGCCCCCTGTATCGCTTTTTCGGTAATATAAAAAGCAAGTTAACATAATCTTCTAATAATGTCGCCCTGATCAGATTACTCAATAATCCGACATTGCAATCTCCCTTTAACTCGCATTGCTTGGGGATGAGTTTTCTCAAATCTTGTAAATCTGGCCAGCCATACGAAAACTTCCCAATTACTGCATATTCAAGAGTTTCATTGACAATCATTTGATTCACCTCCTCTTGCTCCCATATTACTTGTGGCTCTCCATGTAGATAGGTGATTGGTTTCAGTGGAATAGATTGATAGTGGGCTGTTTTTGGTTTCAACTTTTCAGCATATGTACCTCCAGACGCAGACGTTATTAGGCCCACCTCAGGAGGAGGTTGGCCTCTGGCCGTGGCGGCCATGGTTACCGGAGGCAAAATATTGACGACGGCGGTAGAGTTTTCTTATCAGAGTAGCCTAATCTTGAGTAAAGAGAGTAATTTAATTTTGTTAATCAATTCCTTAGTTTTTTTTTTTACTTTTTAGATTCTTGATATGAGTGTGTTTCATAACCATATGGTGACATCTTGTTTGTTGCAATTTTATATTTCGCAGGTGGAAGGTAGTAGATATTTCGTGAATTAATTGAGGACACTATACCATTCAAATATATATTTTTTCTTATAATACTAAAGATACTAAATATAAATTACATATAAACTAAAGTGAAAGAGGTAAAACTTAATAAGAAAATTATAAAAGAAATAAAAGGTAAACGATAAGTACTAGAAAAGATGAGTATAGTGGTAAAATCAATTTACTTCTAGCTCCTATATAAGTTAGTTGAGAACTTTGAGATTAAATTTTTAATCGATTATGTACCCTTCCTACGTTTACAAAATATCTATCGTGCCCAAAAATATTTAGGACCAAGATTCTTAGGTTTAAACATCTGTCATTTGATAGTTGATTTAAATGTGAGTTATGCATGTATTAAATTCTATATAAATAATACTATGTTTGCTAGAATGTCACAGGCTCAAATCTTATATCTGGCCGCAATTAGACTAATAATGTCCTATGATTAACATATTAATTAAGTATAGATTTATTATATATGCGGAATAAAACTGCTATAAGATTCAGTATTGTGGATCACAGCTATGGCAAACATTAAAACAGTTTCACTATTCATAATTGTCCTTGTTTTTCACTTATTGCATCTCTATCTGGCTAATTAGCATTAAGGAATTCATCAATCAGATGCTAAAATTGAGAAGTAAGCATAACAAATGGGGTAAAGTACAAAAATCATATATATTTGAAGGTTAATTACATTCTATCTCAAAAGTTTCTTCAATTACAAAAAATCTATCTTTATTTTTTGTCGCTCACGGATACATTCCTCTGTTGTCGGATACATAGCAAACGATACATTACTTAAGATTATGTTGTGTCAGGTACATTCCGTTGTTGCGTCCTCTGTTTGTCGGGTACATTGATCTCTATTGATTCTATTGCATTGGATGCATCCCTCTCTTATCGAATATATTGGTCTCTAGTCTATTATTGTGTCGGATACATTTCTCTATTGTCGGATACATAATGGGAGGAGTGTATACGAGAGGAGATTTTTATAAACTTTTTAAATGATAGAACACTTTAAGTTATGTATTCATGTCATTTTTTTAACAAATACCTATCATAGATTTATTTAGTTAAAAAAAAATACATAACCATAACTGAAACGGAGGGAGAAACTCAAATAAGATTGCTTTACAAAAAGAAAAAAAAAAAACATTGCATTGGACCATGAGACTAGACCAAAATAGCAAAGGAAGCTATCATCAACACATTCATAATAAGTTTTTTATAGTAAGCAGACGCAAATTGCCACGTAGAATGTCACACCCGAATAACAACAATGACAGTTAAAGCCAAGTTAAGATACACGTTAATGAATTATATCAAAATTTTATAATAACATATGAATAATTATTTTTTTATGCAGACACATGCCTAGATATACTCTCTATTTTATAATGAAGGGCATTAATTCACATAGTAGAAAGGCGGTTTTCACCAAATTCAAATAGATCTCTTTCAAATAAAATTTGATAACATTTTCTTACGACATTGAAAAATCTAAACATATGTATGTCATTTCTTTCCCCAAAGTATAAAAAATCGCAAATTCATTTATATGTGGAAAGCTGATCAGATCCATAATTTGTGAAAACATAAAAGTTTAATAAGAAGCCTTAAATATATATCAATCCAAAAAAAAAAAGTTATTCTTTTTATTTTTACTTAGCTAGCTTGCTGTTTTGAATATAGTGTTCTTAAATGTCATGAAACCTCTAGTTCACCTTGCAATGATATAAAAGGATTAATTCTAGTCAGTAATAAGATGTTAGTCACATGTTTTCGATATATTAACTTGGATGTTATTGTAAAAACTTTACTTATTATATGAATATATATAAATATATGAGTTATTTAATTCAAAATTCTAAAATAATTTCTAAAATATATATAGTTTTTGAGAATACAAAAGCATTTTTTTTCTCTGAGTTATTCTTATTGTGTTAACTATTGATCATAACTTACTTTACAACTAACTTGATGGACATGAAATCATTGTGCGGTGCCTCACTATACGGGTCAATCTTACCACAAAATCACTTCACCAAGATGATGTAACCCACTCTTTTTGGACTAGTTTATTTTGTGGGAGATAATAAATGTTTCATAAATTAATCAAGATGTACGAAAGAGTTTATATATAAAGAAACAACTCATTTCACTACATAATCCATTGATGTTCTTAATTTTATCTTTGATTTTGAACTTCTTTGATCTGTTCATTAGGTTAAAAGAGCATTGTACCATTCAAATATAAGCCTTTCTTTATACACTTGCTAAATAAATAAATTACATATAAACTAAAGTGAAGAGGTAAAGCTTAAATAAGAAAATTATAAATTATTATAAAAGGGGAAAATGTAAGTTTAGTAGTAAATTATTTATTCCTAGCTCCTAAGGTGGTTGAGAACTTTGTGATTTAGTTCATGAGATTAACTAAATTACTCTATCAATTCATTTTTTAAAATATTTATTTCTTCTAATTTAATTATTATATTTTCACATTTGAAGATTAATGATTTTTCAGTTACTCTTTTTCTTTTTCTGTTTTAAAGAAATTCTATAAATCTAAGATTTAACTTTTCGAAATAACATTCAAATATTTTTTATACTATGAGGATAACATTTTATAATTATTTTTTTACCCCTCTTTTTAGGAGCTCTCATCTTTACTTCCGAATTCAAAATCACAATTTTAATAAAGTAAATTTTAGGTTTAGCAAACATAAAAATCATATTCGTATGTTATAGCTATAGTTTGCATAATTGCGCTCCATAGCAAACTTTATGTTTGTTATGGAGCATCAGATTGTATAACTCGCTGGCAGGAGCTTCATATTTGTATAATTTTGCTGGCAGGCCTCTCGTTTGTATAAAAGTACAGCAATTGTATATGTATATCGGTTAGATAATTGTATATATGTAACTATTATGTATATGTATCAATGATTGTGTTTGTATCTCTACATAAACTTTGAATTTGAATACAATTGAATTGAAATAAAACGTTTGTATATCAAATCTCTCTCTCGCACGCTTTATACAACACAAATTATACATTGTAATTTGTATAATCTGTGTTTGTATAAAGCGAGAAAGAGAGAAAGACAAAAGAGAACTGGGCAGGGAAAGATCTGTATTTGTATAATTATAAGTGTATAAGACGAAAATATATGTATTTGTATATACAGTTTTCTCTCGCTTTATACAAACACAAACACATTTTATACATTTGTGTTTGTATAAAGTGAGAGAGGCGAGGGAGAGACTGGCGAGCAAGAAAGCTGGGGAGAGAGGCGAATGGCCACTGTTTGCTACGGGTTACAATTAAATCAAATTATAATTCTAGCATTTAATTTGAATTAATATTTTGCTATTTTATACGATTTTCCCATTTTAAAATTGAAAATGAATGGTGCTTATTGTTTGACATCTGAACAAACTCCTCTTATATTTACATCTCATAAGTTAACTTATATAGGTTAAATGGAATTTTACACCAATGGTTAGGTCTTGTAAATACTTTATTCAAATAAATTTTTGGGAACTTATATAAATCTCACTAGTTTAGACGTTAATTATATAGATATACTCTATTTTGTAATATTAGATATCGTATCGAATTTTGATGTCTCTAGATACATCCAAATATATATATCTCAAATACATAAGTCAAATTTAGGTGTAATCTGTTGTAGATACATTGTATCCAAGTTGATTCGCATGTATCTAGAATACATAGAAAATCACACTCGCCTTTCTCTCATCTCGCTCGCCACTCTCCCATGTATAGCAGATACATGCGAATCACTCCAGATATATACATATACATGTTTCTAGTGTGATTATATGTATTTCATATACATACACGAATATCTTGCTCGCCTCTCTCCCTAATTTTGTATATCTTGTAGCAAAAATACATGTAACTAAGAGTAAGATTCATAGGAAACTCTTAACTTAATAAGATATGTAACATTTTAAAAATATAGATAATAATAGTATATATGATAGTTTCATAAATTTTAATCAACTATGTCAAACACAAATTATGTACCCCTACTACGTTTACAAAATATCTATCGTGCCCAAAAATATCATCATCCAATTTTTGCAAACTCCTCAAAATCACCAGAACTTTCCAAACAAAATATCTCAGGTCACAAAAACTAAAAATATCTTCTTATATTTATCAAACCAATGTACCATAATTGAATATTTTTGCTTCCGGAACCTTCTTGAAGCTTTATTGTTTATTCCTTAGAACCCAATGGAACCTTTTTCCACCTCATAGATATTTCTATCAATCTATGTGGCTGCTGATTCTTTTGACAAACAAAGTTCCATTGGACCCCACTTCATCACCGACTTTAAAAATTCTTTCTTTATATAAATGTTTTCCTTAACACACTTTTTATTTCACATTTTCTTGATTTTGAGTTTTTGGGTTGTTAAAGATTTGATCTTTTTGACAAAATATTTAAACTGGAGGATACCCTTTTGCTTATTTGTTGTTATTTTGGGGGAAATTTGGTGATTTAAGAAATAGGGGTTGTTAAAGATTTGATTTCTTGTTAAAGATTTGATTTTTTTGAAGAAATATTGAAATTAGAGTACACCCTTTTGCTTATTGGTTGTTATTTTGGGGGAATTTGGTGATTTTAGAAAAAGGGGTTGTTAAAGATTTGATTTTATTTTGAAGAAATATTGAAATTAGAGGACACCCTTTTGGTTATTTGGTGTTATTTTGGGGGTTGGTGAATGGAGATGGAGTTTAAAGAAATGTTGCCTTCATATTATAGTGTTCTTGGTGTAAATGTTGATTCTTCTGATGAAGAAATTAGACGTGCTTATAGAAAGCTAGCAATGGTATGGTGATGAAGAAAAGTTTGTGTTTTGTTGTTTTTATGAGAGTAGTTTGATTTTGGTTGTTAATGGAAAATGGTGATTTTTTGGTTGCAGCAATGGCACCCTGATAAATGGACTAGGACACCATCATTGTTAGGTGAAGCTAAGAGGAAGTTTCAACAAATTCAAGAAGCTTATTCAGGTAAAGTTGCTATCATTTTCAGTTTCATTTTTGGGGGTCAAGGATTAAGTTAGACGGTTAGTTGGTAGTTGAGCGGCGTTGAGTTTCCTTGTTAATTTTGATTGGCATTTCTAATGTGTATTTTTGATGTTTCAATAGTGTTGTCGGATCGAAAGAAGAGAATGATGTATGATGCTGGCATGTATGATCCTGAAGAAGATGAGGATGAGGTATGCAATTTTTTATTCACTTTGATTGAGTATAAATGATGGAGAATTTCATTTTTATATGTTTTTGTTCAAGTATTCATTGCTAATTCACTGTTTTATTGCAGGGATTTGCTGATTTTCTACAAGAAATGGTATCTTTAATGGAAGATTCAAGGGAAGAGGTATTGTTTTCATGTAAACTCTTGTGTTATGACCTTCTTGTGATAGAAAAATGTATGGTGTTCAACTTGTATATATTGATAATGTAGTAAAGATCATGGTTTTGTGTCATTGATGCTTGCGTTAGAATATATATAAGATGCCATTTTTGGGTGCGGTCCTTTCTTGAATCCTGCTTAAATATGGGAATGCTTTGTGTACTAGACTTCACTTTATAATATGTTATGAATTGCATTAATTAATTAAAAGGAATAATTGGTTTGGAGCTTATTTCATTGCGAATTGTTGAAAACAGGAGAAAAGTTGCAGTATGGATGAGTTACAAAGCATGTTTTGGGAGATGGCTCAAGGGTTTGAGACTTGTAATTGGTCTAGCTTATCTCAACAAAAACACAACTTTGAGTCTCCACAATGGCTCTGTGGTAGTTCTATGGCTTATGATGGCTCCAGAACATCTCAGTTGAAGGCGAATTTCGCAGACAGAAATCCATTCTTCGGTTTCTCAACCATGCAAATGCACGGGGCTAACCGTTTCTGCATATAATAATAAAGGTTGTTAGTCATCTGCAAGGACAAATATTTGCAAAGGTTTTCAGTGTTTTCTTGCATCTTTAGAATTTGAGTTTTCCTTTTGAATGAAGGATGGTACTGAACAAGTCTTTTTTTTTGTTTTGAACTTTAACAAGAATATGTGAATCCTCGGTTTTCTTTTGTAAATATACCTGGAATGAAACCTCCTTCTTTTTTTAGTGTTGTCACTTTGGATGTTATGCTTGAAATATCTTGATTTTGTTTAGTGTACTCCTCTCTCTGTGTCTATCCCAACAATTAGGCAATATTTTAAGTACCGGAAAGGGCTAGCTATATCGAAGTCTCGGGAAATACTTCAAGTATCGAAAAGGACTAGTTTATCAGTGTCATTATGATGTTCGAATTGGGTCTAGTCATTATAACAGATTTTTATCTAGGCTAATTTTCGCAAATAGCCTCTATAATAAACTTAATTATATGTTTTATAGATATAGTTCTCATATTTATGGAGGTAATTACAGTCTAAGCTGTCTCGTTTATATAATTTGCGAGATTTGTATAGTTTGCAGGTTCATATAATTCGCGGGTACATTTGTATAATTTAGTTATTTTTGTATAAATTCTTAATAACGAATTTATACAATTACAAACCTTAGAAGTGTAAACAGTTATACAAATTATATTATATAAATTTTGAATTATGCAAAAGTTACACAAATTTTGAACAACGTGTGAATTATACAAAACTAAAAAGCTGAGCCGCGTAATTATAGTTAAAAGTAGGTCGCGAAGTGTAATTAAGACAAATTATAATTATGTTAACTAATTAACTAGTATATCTTTGCATAATTTTTCCTTTTTTTTATTTGTTCATTAAGTTCCTTTTCCCCTAAAGGCAACATGAAAAGCACCTATCTAGTAAGCTAGTAGAGCAGGCCCAGAACTATGTTTCTTGGTCCAACACAGGAAAATTCAGTGAAGATGGGCCATAGCATAAAGCCCATAAAGACTTCCCTTCATGTGATGGGCCAATTGTTATAGCCCAGTCCATATGTGTTGCCAGGACATTTTGGCCCAAATAATTTCCACACACAAATTGTTATAGCCCAGTCCATGATGCGAAAATTGTATAAATAGCAAACTACTAATTCAAATTAAATGTTATAACCACAGTTTGATTTAATTGTAACTCGTAGTAAACAGTTGTCATTCGCCTCTCTCCCCATATTTCTCGCTCGCCAGTCTCTCCCTCGCCTCTCTCACTTTATACAAACACAAATATATAAAATGTGTTTGTGTTTGTATAAAACGAGAGAAAACTGTATATACAAATACAAATACATATATTTTCGTCCTATACACTTATAATTATACAAATACAGATCTTCCCCTTCCCAGTTCTCTTTTGCCTCTCTCTTTCTCGCTTTATACAAACACAGATTATACAAATTACAATGTATAATTTGTGTTGTATAAAGCGAGAGATACAAATGTTTTATTTCGATTCAATTGTATACAAATTCAAATTTTATGCAGATATGCAAACACATAAAATTGAATTGAGAGGCTGCCAACGATTTACACAAACGAGAGGCTGCCAACGATTTATACAAATGAGAGACTGCCAGCGATTTATACAAATCTGATGCTCCATAGCAAACATAAAATTTGCTATGGAGCACAATTATACAAACTATAGTTATAGCATACAAATATGATTTTTATGTTTGCTTAACCTAAAATTTACTCATATTTAATTATATTATATCCTAACATATCCCTTGATGTGGTTAGTGTGGTTCTCTTTTACATTTTTTTGGGTACTGATGATATTTGAAGTTGGAATCATTTTCGCGTACTCTAACATTACTTCATAAATTAGCTCATAAGGTGAAAATTCCGTAAAATTGTATAGAAATTTATTGTGTACAATGAACATGCCTTCAATTTTGTCTTAGTTAGACTCTAGTGTATTCTAGTTGACTATAATGGTTTCAAAGTTGTCTACAAAAGCAACACGTTTCCTCCATACTTGAATTTACTAGACCTAGTACATGGCCCAACCTTAACCAATTTTCAACTCAAGTTTCACAAGATATGTATGTCTTTTCAGATGTATGAATTTCTATAACGATCTCAAAAGTTGTCATGTTTCTATAAATAAGTCATCACCTCAATCAGCGTACGTATACAATAAATTGACAATAGTCATTACTTATTTTCCTCATTTTTCTCATCGATACAAGATTTATGGTCAATTTCTTGATTCCAATAATACCTTTTTAATAAATAAGTAAAAAAAAAAAAGAATAAATATTATTCCCTTCAAATTGCAAGAATTTCCTACTTTTGAGTAGGATTGGAAAAAAGGAAATTAAAGTCTTCACATGCACCAAAGCATATTATAACCTTCACTTTGACTTTTCAAAATCCAAAATTAAAACACTCAAAGTCATCATTTATAATCAAATTCAACTAACCAAAATACTCCAATTTTTTATTGTTTATGTTTAATAATTAGGATTACCACTTTTCCACACACAAGATACTAGACCAAAGTATTAAATACCTAAAAAGGTACAATTATATTGAAAGCATACATGCTTAATAGATGTACCAAGTATGTTGAATTAAAATTAATTAAAACAAAATAATTGGTATTAGAATTAAATCAACTCCAATAAGATTTAAAAAAATAGAAAAAGAGTCCAATGGTGGGGACACAAATTGGACCATCCACATGCATATGTAAATTGTCATCTTAATTAAGCCAATAAATACCATACATACAAGAGACACCTCATCATCAAACTCTTTTATTACTCTTAATCTAAGGGGGGG